>JAYMSR010000092.1:0-22293 GCA_036897825.1 Plantago rigida
TGAAACAGAAAACAGTGCACTGGAAATCGAGATCTTTCTGGAAGTTTAATATTGTATAAAATGATTGTTTGATCTTGTAACTTAAAACTAGAGATCATATTCTATCTGTAATTCAGTTATTTTCTGAGAAAAATACTGTGTGGAGAGAGAATTGAGAGAGAAGTTTGATACCATTGTTGGTTGTTGAAAGAGTTTAGAATTCTTGTAATCTCTTATGTTGTTGATAGTTAAAATATCTAAATTGATTTTGATCAAAATTGTTGCATTGTTAAAAAAAAAGCTAGTTCCACTTAAAGGAGAAGAAATTAAAGGATCGATCATGTTTCTTGTTTGGTTGGTTGGTTCAATTATGTGTGTGGAGTGGAGCAGCTAGAAACAAAAAGTAGAAGGAATGTTGACATCATATACAATTATTTTGTCCCTTCGTATTTCAATCGAGCAATTGACATATCAAGTTTGAATGAACAATATGCATGATGTATGAATTTTAACTTCGAATTTCAATTTAGATTGAATTTTGAAGCTAATAAATACTAATTTAATCGTAGTTGAATTTTGAATTTTATGTTTGTTATTTTACCACAAAATTAATATTAAAATATTTAAAATTTAAAGTTTTTAGTTTAATTTCAAGTTTATTTTTGAGTTTTTTAAGTTTATAAATAGTAATTCAATTTAAATATATAGCATAGTATATAGTGAAAAAATAAACACAAAAAATTGACATCATCAAACTGAAGTTGAGAAATTTTAACCCGAGTTGAAAACCAAGCATGCGGATAATGCTCGCTCATATATGTTGATGTCTGGCTGGATATGGCAAATTTTGCAATTCAATTTGGCTTCTCATTCAATATTTCAAATTTATATATATACATTCAGCATATATTAATTACGTCTATGAATATATTAAACCTACCTATGATTTATAAAATGCATCCCTAGGCATATATGAATAATTAGATTGCTACGTTGAAATTCTGAATATGAAACATAATAAGTAAACATGCAGGTGGTAAAAGGGACACATTCCCTCTAATTGTTGAAGCATTTGAGCTTTTTGTTGTGGATTTATCAGGCAAATATTAGTAGATAGTATGTCAATGTCATGTCCCAATTAATAATTTATAAAGTTGATGATAATCTCATAACAAATTTTGTTTCATACAATCAATGTGTCACGAAAAAAAGTTAGAAATATCATAAATAATTAAAATTGTTCCTACATCAGAAACTATCAGAAACTCTGCTATGACATTATCACATTATATTATTGACTACTTCAAATCAATCTATTGTCAACTAGTACTAATTCATTGAAGTAAGCAAGCATTAATTGCGAACTTTTTTATTGAGCTTGAATTAAATGGAAGCTACTTACTATATATAGCTAGCTAAGCTAATTATGTTGTATGGATATGGTGTATATAATACTACTTATTTTAAGAAAAAATAATTAAATATTAGTTTGTGAGTAGTATAGTAATAAAGTTGTAAGTGTGTGATAAAGTAATTAAGAAAGTGAATAAAATGATGATAAATTAGTAAATAGAAATAATAAATAATTAGATAGTATGATAAAAACTTCTTTTTTTTGGATTATAAGTTTCTACGAAACACAAATTAGAAAGATTTTAATGGAATATTTAAGTATAACCAAACTAGTGTAGAGTAGCAAGATTAGTGGACTACAATTAGCCCAAGTTATGTTAACTTAGTGTTAAAAGGTTATTAATTAATTATCTCTATGAATTAAATAGATTATGAAGAAGAAGACAAGCGTTGATTGAGCACCCATTACTGTCTCGGGATCTCGAACATCCTCAATTAATTCATTCGTACTGGACTACACAACTTCATTAACTAATTAAGCGCCCATAAAAATATGTGTTGCGCTTGCGCTCTTCTTTTTTTAAGCTGCTATATTTTCTATTAATGATTGACACAGAAGCACAACGAGAAGATAAGAAATAGTATTTCTTTAGAAATTCTAGTGTGTACTAAAACTTGAGTGATGAAAACTGAAATTAGATAATTCCTGAAAAATTTAGGTTATTGGACTGGAGCTCAGCTTTTTATGCACGGATAGGTTGTTTGGCAATTCAACTAAGAACCCTGACAAGTCTATGCATCAGTTCCTGTTTGTGATCATACAACCAAAAGTTTAAAACTCTCTTAAGTCACAATTTCACTCGTATAAAATCGATTTAGTATTCATCAGTTAAAGATTTATTAAAAAAGCAATGTTAAAGTCTTGTGTCATAAAGAGTTTTCGTAAATCGTAACTAACCAACTAAATTACTAAAGAAAACTATGAATTGAAAGCTTAGAATTAGAATTATGAATCCACGTTTGTTGGCCACCCTTGGAAGCATAATTGGATAAGCTTGTTCCAGAAAAAGAATGGAGATTTTATCAGCTTGCGAGTGTAAAGTTAGAATGACCTCTCCCTTTTAAACTGTGGTACTACTACCCTACCAGACCAGACAATGTAATTACTGTACCCCATCGAATAATAATGTAATGTTCCATGTACACTTAAACGACTGGACAAGAACAACATTCACTTTCATTTTTCAATCGACATATATACAGTATTTGTATAGAAGATAGATGGATAGATAGATAGATGCATGCACTGGCTAGCTATAATTCCATCAGCTTGTTACAAAGAGAATGAAATCAATCATTTTACCTCATCCTATACACCTAGCTAAAACTAAAATCCATCATCACCAAAACAATTTAACGTGCACTTTGCTTCACATATCATTATATATTATGTATATGGTCATATGGGAAAGTACCAAAACGCTTGTCACGAAACTATGATGATGCATTGTAAATTCAAAATGTGATTAAATTGGGTGGCCATTAAGAATGTTTCAAGGCCTGCATGAATTATAACAGCATACATAATAACGCATTATTCACAATACATAGGGACACATCATTAATATCTCAATGTGGAACGTGATCAATGTCAACTATTTCAATCAATCTTCTTGAGGTTATGTCGAAGAATTGATTTTTACGAACATAGAAAAAACCACATTCAGTATAAATTGAGTTAGTGTGCCAAACATGTATATGAAATTGGGTTAGTGTGCCAAACATGGTATCATATATGTACATTGATCCAAGTTGAAACATAGAATGTTATATCAACATGTAAAAATTACTTTCAAAACTTAGTCGTCAGGTTTTTAGTGATTAACACCGGTTTAGTTGTCAAACTTGTTCAGGGGAAATCCCGAATTAAAAAGCTATAAGTCGTCAGATACAAGCATTCATTTAGCAAATTCACCATTTTGATAAGAAAAGGAAAACAAGAGACGCATAAAACCAGCATTTATGTTCGAACAAAACCAAAAATAAACTAGTTTGAGGATCTAGATGAAAACATTTTTGATATTACAATCCCGTACATCTAACTTGCGGTTGTAACTAACACAATCCACCCCCATTTGACTATAAACCCGCTCCAAGTGACCAACTTGGACTAGCTTCAATTAATCAATCAACAATCACAAAGGACTGCAGACTGGTCCAGGACGTATGGATCGAACAGCAGTTACCGGACCAGGTCGTGGCCTCCAATGTTCGGGTCTCTAAAGGATCAATATCATACACAAAATTAGGACATAACCGATTTGTGAATTTGGTAACAGTCATCCTAAACATTGCACAACATGAGTACAAACTTATTGGGCCATCTGAAGCTTACTTGACAGTTACTAGTTCACAATGACTGTAGTTCGGATATACTGAGAGATTTACTAGTCCTAATCACATATGTAATTCTCGAACGCCACAATGAGGAGTTTTCTTAAATTTCATAACATATAAATATGCCTACCTATCAAATGATACAGGCTACAATTGGAGTTGCATAATCATGTACACAAACTTAATCCCAGCAACTTCCAGCTTCTGAATCAGTTCCAACAAACTACCTGTTACAAACAAACAATTGCCTAGAATTTCAGTAAAAAAATTGCTCAGAACGGGTGAGCATGAACTGCACTGTATGAACAAAGCACAAAATACTGCTTTTGGTGAAATTAGTACAAGAGAACCTGTGTGCAAATTGAACAAAAACCATAACCAGAATATATAGCAGTAAAAAATATAGCACAAAATTGATGTATTCAGCATCAGGTGGAAAGTTTATAATCATGAAGACAAGAAAAATGCCTACATGTCAACGCAGAATATTAGCTAAAAACCAATGGACATGCGCATATCTATATGCAATGTCAAGATATACATAAAATGGGAGTAGCTATATAATCGTCTCACCTAGTAATCCTACACCATATTTAACAGGAAATATCCCGGAATAGCCCTTTTGCTTCATCATAAATCCACCTGACACAAGATAAGAATACCAATGAGTAGATAGCCAGATACTAGATTATAGAAACAGAAGAAGAATCATAAGTCTTCAGATTTCGCATCTCTGCATGATATTACCACAAATCATTACCTTATATGGTATCTATAGATCGATCTATCATCTAAAATTGCAAAACCAGCCATTACTCGTAACAATCAACAGGCTATTTACGCCCTAAAAAATTTCACATCAAGTATTGAAGGTTATGCACACTAATGTATCAATAATAACATTTCTGCAATAGCTAAATCAGATGAGCTACACAGAAGCAATGGATTGTGCAAAAATAAGAAAACGCACTTGCACATATAAAGCGGAGGCAAATTATTGTTTAGTTGGGACCCTGTTCGAGTTCTCTTCTCAATCTCTTCCTCAAAATTCCTTGGAGGAAGGACTTCACATGGGCCCTCTATCAAGCCAGCCTTCAATATCCTAAATTTAGTAGATTCATACACCTGTAACATTAACAAGGAAATATGAAGGTTCATTCACAAAACAAACTGAGTTCTCGTGTAATTAACAGAAAGGTGGCACAAGCATCAGATGAATACTGTAAATGGGCAGAAAGGCAAACAGGAATCTGTTCTTTGATCTTTCCAAGAGACAGAAGCCTATATTCTATATCCATGCTAAGATGACAGAAATGTGCCACTCACATCCCACACTGCTCGAGAGGGACTTCAAATCAAAGTACTATATATAAAAACTTTTACAGCGACCAATATTGATACTTCACTACCACAATTACTGATTCAAGGTTGTATAATTGGTACCTCTCACATGCATATATAAATCAGGAGAAGGGCCAAATTTTTAACTTAGTTAAATTGTTAAATATGGAATGCAAAAGGCATCATGGCAGCCTCAGTGTTCATGAAACTCGCAAGCTTTTGGCTATAATGATTGTATGCAAATGAAACCACAAGCATTGTGTAGGAATAGACCAAACAAAGGGATCGGAGTAAGGTAAAGCAGCAGGTCTGTAACGCTTTATAAAATACAAGGTAGTTCAGTGATACTGGGGTGCATTTGGTTCTCCATTAAAAATACGCAAAAAACTTTGTAATGCCTCAGAAGATCTAAATCACCACGAGTTACCAAAAGCTTTTTGGTTGTTATATGAACTTATGAGCAAAACACATATGCCAGTGGTCTGGAACCGGCACAATACAATAACAATTATACAAGGTGTAAGTTGTAATTATTCATGTCCATATCAGAGAACAGAAACTTAATCATGCTTTATTTCATTTAATAAAAAGATCATATGTTCTACTGATTGATATCATGTACTCCGTATTCACTTGGAGTTTATATTAATCCAGAAAGAACCAAAAGCTTAGTGAAGTGAATGGTATTTTTTTTATATATCTAAATAAACTAATATCCAAGTATAGTAAATGTTTAATCATTCAAAGTCTTTATGTGCAGACACAAACAGCTATACAGCCCACAACTTTAATCTTTAGTATATAGTTCACTGCTCAACAGAGCCATCACTGCCATGATTGATCAAATTCATATAAACCTAATAGCCAGACAATGTAGAGATCAAAGCTTTACCTCTCTACTTTCAAGACCACATGGACGACCTACAGTTTCAGGCAAATCACCGGGAAAGTAACACTGAATTACTGTGACCCATTTCATTGTTGTAATCTTGTCCTCCCACATAGCCTGCGGCCAGAAGCAGTATTGGTAATGTCAGAACAGATCATATTTAAGGAGCATACTGTTTGCACCGTAGAGGCAGAAATGCCAGTTCTACAGATACACGTGCAACATTAGATTTATTAAAGTTGCTGCACCAGTAGTCTATTAAAGTGCAACAAAAAGGGCACCAACTTGTGGAAAATATCAAAGTCGTGCTGACATGACACAGCTTACTCATAATATATATTCCACCCACGCATTCATGCATATTTGCATTTTGAATCTTGATAGTAATACGTATTCATATCAGTTCAATGATCTTTACATACTTCTAAGTTCTAATATCAAAGTCTTTTAAGTAAAAAATACCTGAGGTGATGAGAATTCTATCTTCATAGACATGCATGAGAACAAAGTATACTCGGAAACTCTTTTCAGTACAACAATTTAAGATGGGCTTTCATTAGACAGTTTAAACAAGTCCAAGTAACTTTGCATATATATTTTCTTTCATTTTTTCATTTTTCTAGAATCTAATATAGATTAACTTGCATATCAGTCAACTTTTCTAAAATGGGCTGGTAAACGCCCCAACACAACTTTACACTGGCTGGATGTAATACATAATATACTCTCTCTGATCCGTCCATAACTACTTACCCTCTTCAATTTTGGTAAAGTTGAAGGGTTTAAGATAATGAAGTAATAGAAGTTGTAACTTGCTGTTAAAATACGAGAGATAATGAATAAACTGTTTGGGAGAATGACTAAATTATTTGGGAGAAAGGTCTAGGTGGATAGGTTTTTTGTGCGTGATTTTGTGGATGCTTGTAACCATAGTAAATGGAATTTAAAAAAAATAAGTTTTGTTCCAAATTATCTGAAAGAATGAATAAGTGAAGCATCTTTTATGTAATGTGGTGTTGTAAAGTTACTAAACTGAAAGTGCCAAGAAAAATGGGACTGGACAAATACAGAAAGCAGGCAAGTAGTCATGGGACAGAGGGAGTAGTAGCTCGTTTCCAATTACACATCATGTGCAAGCATTGCAACATTTATTTAAGCAAAGCCAGGTCCCTCTACCAAAATAAGGACCTAATAATGTCGAGTGCAGTGCACTAACAGCATTCAACTTGACTATTGATAGCTAGATACACATGATTGTGTAATCCAGAATTTGAACACTCAGTTGCTCTTGAAATGCATGCAGTAGACTACCTGGAGCTTTGATGGCACAAGTTTGCTGTCCTCAAAACGAACAAGAACATGATCCGTAGCTTTATATACATGTCCACTGATGCAGCAAGATCCATAAAAGATTTTGTCATCCAAAGCCTTAGTTGGATCACCAACCCAATTGAAAGCAGCAGGTAAACCATCTAATGAAGAACCACCATTGTCCACAGCCCCAATACTAGTAACAATTTCTGAAGTACCATCACGGACATCTTGTAGCTTTAGAGGTTGTGCATTGTTCAGAGTACCATCAGCAGAAGTATCTTCCGAGTTCCCAGCAATATTATTTTCCAGAGATTTTAGTGGTGCACTTGCTTCAGGAGTTGGGTTACCATGTGGAGTACCAACCGTTGCTTGTGGCTCATCTGAGGGATTCGGAGCTAACTCAGATTGGGCAGAAGAATTTGGTTTCATATCAATCGTCTCATCATCGATGATCTTTTCACATGCTGAGTCCATCGATGAGACGCCGCCAGAAAGCGAAGACTTTATCTCATTACTTGGGCAAGTGCCAGAAGCTACAACACCCATATCCCCCCTACTCAAATCTTTATCATTCTCTTCGATTTTTTTTACATCTTCGCCTTTAAACCCAGGTATTTGATGATGGTTAGAGTTATTGCCTGGTATTTGATTATGGTTAGAGTTGTTGCCTGAAACTCCAGTCGGGACTTTTTGAGGTGCAGTGTCCCCATTAACTGTCATGTTTGGATGAGTTACCTTATCATCTGAACCATCCACTCCTTTATTTGTAGTTGATGAAACAACAGGTGAACTAGAAGAAACTTTTGGCATACCACTGTTTCTCATTACACGGCCATACTTAGGTGGCAAAGGTTTCCCATGGCTTAACGACAAGCATTTTCCACAGTGCCATTCCCCTCTTTGGACACCCTTTTGATGAGTCATCTGGAGGCATTTCAAGTGATAACCTTTCTCACAGGCATCACAGATGAGTATATTATCTATTTCCGTTACTGAAGACATGCACATCTGGCAAGTCAATGGCTTGCTCATATAATCCCTAGAAGGTGGATTCCATATAGGTCGCTCCAAAACCCGAGGTTGCAATAATTTCTGAATGATCTTTGCAGTTTCAGCATGAGGATTTGCCACATGAGGGTGAGCATAGTTAGTGCCTTGTGAAGATGGTGCAGTTGTCTGAGCAATGACTGTCCTGGATGTCGCTTGAGATGGCAATCCAGGTCTAACATTGACAGCTCCATCAACTTTAAGGGACATATTGACAGGCACCTTATTATGGGATACGACGTTGGAAGGTTGGACTGGGTGGGGATGGACTGACCAGGTGGGGGTCCTCGTAGCTGAGTTAGCAGAGTGATTAACTACAAGATAAAAGCACGGATTATCAATGATACAAACATGAAAATGGAACAAAGGCGCTATCATGGATAAGCAACCTGTCAAAGAAACTAGCTCGTACAGAAATCTCATGATACGCAGATAAAACGTAAAAGATCTGAATGCCAAGAAGACATCCGTAATTAATTGTGCCATCTCCGTCTACAAAAATAAATAAATGAACAAAAAAAAAGGAAAGAAAGAAATAAAGATATAAAAGTAAATGGATAATGGTAAAAATGCAATTTTTTCAGCCAACTTTTAATCAATAAGAGTACAATTTTAAGCAGATGTGATCGTCAAAGGTCTTCACGGCATGACAAGGAAACCTAAAATTTAAGCATATAAACCTAATACCTTGAACTTGAGAAGGATACACAGAACCATTTGAACGTCCATCAGGTCTCATATGTGGCCTGTCAACTCTTGGAAATGCTGCCGAACCCAAATGACTCGCAGGCAATGCAGTCGCAACTGGTCTTAACTCACTGGTAGGAAGCTGAAATGGCAAGGGTGTGGTGACATTTGATGTGGCAACATGGCCCATGGGTGAAGCAGATGGTAAATTTCCGGCAGATATTGACATGCGGGTCGATTTAACAGCATTTTCAGCTGCAGTACCAGAGTTCCCTTGCAGACGTTGAGCTGGGTGTGGAGTTGATGGCAGAGATAAGTCCTCAGCTTTTTCCATCTAAAACAGATTACAAAGCAAAGAATCAAGTTCCAGCATATAGTATAGTAAGATTAAAGTTGAATTAGCAGTATGCAAACAACTAAATGCAACAAGCAGACAGAATATATGCAAAGTAGTTAAAGAAAAGGCAACTACTTATTCCAATACAAATGGTAACCAAATGAAACGTTGAAAAATTGGGTGGGGGGGGGGACTCACAAAATTTGACATAATTATACGGCACATGGAAAACAGAAATAGTAATAGGGTTGCTTGCTTCGAGTTAGCACAAATTGTAACTGCACCCTTTAGGTTAGCCATGGAGCAAATTGTACAAAACTCAACAGAAGTGGTAATTCAGGCTACACAAATCTAGAGTTACTATCTCATAGAACAGAAACCAAAAACCATGAAAATGCTAGGCTACAATTGCCATGTTGTAAACATGACCTTCCTGTGTCATAGGTCAACGCCAGAACTTGTCAAGCATCCAATTGGGATGTTGTACTTGCTTAATTTGCAATATTACTCAAATCTTCAATACCATGCGTAGTTTACTACATTACAACCATATGAAGATATATCAAATATTACAAAAGAACATCCACATCACTGCTAATGATAACTACATTATGACTATGAATGAGAGGAAGGGAAACCATATACAAATTCAGTTAGCAAAATTGTATTAAAAAGTTCCATAGATTTTGATCTGGAAGAAAGCAGCGTATGTCTGTTCAATCACATGCAGCATACTTCAATACTTCATTACATATTCCATCAGCTGAAGAAGATATTTATCACATAAGAGATCATCGCATTTCAGGAAGAAAAAAATACTTGCCCACAACATTGATATCTTTCAGGATGTACATGATTAGTTTTTACAAATCGCTCATCAGCCAATGCAAGCAAGTCCAAATAAAAAGATCTCAGATGGAAGCAATACCAAAAGCACAAAGATTATTTCCCTATATGCTCCATTATGGAGGTACTCCACGACAAACACTCAATCTAACACACACACACACCACCACCACCACCACCAAACCCTTGAAAAAAATGCAAAAATCACATTTGGTCAAGAAAAAGTTTGACGGTCCCCACGGGAATACAAACATGAAGTGACCCTTGTTTTTTCAACTTGGGTCAGAAACTAAACACGCAATAAATTTTTACTGTTTATCAACCAAATCAGTATTCAATGGGAATGATATTTGAGGCCCATAATTCTTTAGGAAAACTTTTAAAATGATAAAAATATTCTGAGTGATATTACAGCGTTTAAAGGTCCAACACATCAAAAATAACAAATCATCAAGATCACCACATCAAAACGAGCAAAGCAATCACGGCATACTATATACAATACCTCCATGTTAATTGTTGTTGAGCCTTAGGTTCTTAAATCTTAATTTCAAAGATTTAGCATGCTGTTTTCTCTCTCACTCGCCACCTGGCTACTTAATGGTGTTGAAAACTCCAAAGTCAAGAATATCTAGTTTGAGGTGAACGATTAATCTGTATGTAGTTCCAAATCATAATTATTTCCTTCAAACTAGTTTCCAAATGCATATGCTTAAGCTTATGTAACCCAAAAAACAGGGATATCAGTAAATGGCTATCTACATGTCATCTTAAGCGAATACCCCAAGAAATTACATGCCAGACAATAATGTTCCAGATAGACACTTAAACCTCATAAGGTAAGAAATGGCGACAGCTCCTGATCTACATTTGACATAGAATATAGAAAACAACTGCTAACTATTTAAAATTTAATGGGATATTTTGGTGAAAACAGCAAGTTTCCAGAAAAGGAAGAAGAAATACTAACTTATTCCACATGCTGTGTTCATGATTTATATAGATTTATTGTTAAAAAACAGAGAGGGTGCCAATACTCTCAAACCTTACAGCCACTGCCACCCAAATGATATATAGCACAGTTAACCCTAGCACCATGGGCTTACAAACATGAAAACCTAACCACATATAGCAATGAACCTTGTCATCTCTGATGAAGCACCAGATCGAAGAACCAAGCGAAGTTCTGGAGGCAAAGCAAGATCCGTAAGAAACACTCTAATTAAGCAGATCTGGAAAAGGCACTCTCAAGCGACCGACACGCCTTGATGGGCCAAGGAGCAGAGAACAGTGCAGAGAGCAAGGTGTGAGTTCTGCATCGCTGATAACTATGCCCCAGATCTTAGTGAACTCAAACAATATACATACAAGTTGCTTCTAAATGACTTTAGAAGTTAAAGCCGGGTCTCAGATGTGACGTGGGAAGGGGGTTCGTATTCAATTCATATAATCAGTAATTTGCATTTCAGACAGTATCTGAATCTCGAAATCCATGTCAGCATTAAAATAAGTAACAGTGTTTAAAGTCATATTTGGACAAAATTGCACCATTTGGTTTGGGTTATATATGTAGAAAATATTACAGCTGAATGGCAGGGATTGGAATTGGGATTTTGAGGATTAGTTAGGAGTTAATGGCTGGACATATAAATGTAGTGTACTTATTGAGTCGTTTGATGTAAATTACTGGTGCGTAAGTGAGTGAAAAAGAAAAGTGGGAAGTAAAAAGAGAGAGAAAGTGAGGCCCAAACATGGAATGGGGGAGCCATCAGCAGAGCCCATGAATCTTAGGGATTGGAGGAATAAATTTTGGCTTTTGTCAAAAACCAAAATCATGCGACCAAAGAAAACAATCTATATATAGCAGAAAAGCTATGCTTCATCATGAGAAGGCAAGAAACTTAATGTATATATGCCAAACATAAGGATAGATATGATACCCTAATGTACATCGAAATCTGAACATGAATGTTTAAGGATACATAAGTAAACACACTCTCACATGGTATGTGGCCTTTTGGGTGGTTTAAAAAGCAAAACTGTGAGCAATCCAGCCCAAAGAGATATGTGTGGCTCATGGCTCTGTCTCATTGCTCATTGCGCTCTATCAAGGTTGGGTCCAGTCATGATAATACAGATGCGCAGATAAAAAATAAATATATGAGGGTATTGAGTGAAAATGATTTGGAAACAAATGCTCTTGGGCAACCAAGTGAAATTGCAATTGGTAAATTAAATTTCTAGTCCATATTTTGATTAAAGGACTGACAAACTGCAATTGCTGAAAATTTAGGAAACTTTAACAGTCATGTATGCCATGATGAGTTTTCAGATGTCAAGTTTAAAAGGGGTTAACTTTAATAATAGACAAATGCTTAGTTTGATTATAATAAGAATGAGGTCTATGAAATTGAGAAAATTAAACACATTTTAGGGTTCAGAAGCTTCACACTAATAAAATGTAGCTGCCATATTTGTAAAGGCAGTTACATTCAAAAAGGTTATTAGAGACAGACTTTATACTAAGATTCAGAAATCTAGATATGTCAGCAATAACCAACCCTTCTTTTAAAAACTATTCGATGGAAAAAGAGAAGTAACATAAAGAGCTCACAACTTGTGTCCAAAATGGTTATTTAGCAATGGCGACTTCACAACAAGATGCTAACTGTGTCCATTCCCAACATACTACTCCTTTTAGGAAACCACTCGATAAAAGGAAGCAACATATAGATCTCAGGTGAAACTGTAATTTTGGATGCAGACAAGAGTATACCGCAACTACCAAGCCCACAGATTTAAACCAAAACGAACTTATGAAAAGAAGGATATAGCCACATAATATTAAAATTTTACAGCAACTTTTTTTTTTACAGTCATGGAGAGCGAGAGTTAACACATCTTACCATGGTTAATCAAACAGTAAATGGAATCAACTGGATATTTAAGAATTTATGGCACAAGCAACTCTGCTTAAAATGTATTAATTCTGATTTCTCAATGGCAAAAACAAAACAAAGCCAATAACAAACATAAACAGACTAATTCAAAACTTGAGGGGCACTCAATATCAGATACAAATTATTCAGCAGCCCACGTGGTTCCAAAGTTCCATATTATTATATGACTTGATGTTTTGATAAATCAAATTCACGTGTAAAGCCTTTGCCCTTGGCTTAACGCCATGCGAACAAGCATTTAGTAGTTTTCATTTTTCACATTCTTATCTCATTCCAACTCTTGATCAAACAATACAACGTCAATAAAACTTAGGCGAACTCGTTCAAATCTTGAGGCACATTAGCTAACAATCCTTCTCAGATACTACATCTACATATAACTCCACCACAACACACAGTACGCTCCACAATGTTCTTAAACGTCTCATGAGTGTGTACTCATATACCAACCCTAACTATATAAAACCAGCCATGCAATACTAGAACGAATAACTCTACATACAAAATTCAGCCAAAAACATAAATAAAACAAAGAGAGAGAGACAGTAGAAACCTTTCGTTTGGAGAGCAGCAGCTTCTCAGCAATAGAAACCTTCGGAGGGCGAAATCCAACCTGCTGCTCTTTATGCTTAATGAGCCCTAAATCCTCAATCAAACCCCCAAAAGCATCCCTCGGAAACACATCCTTCGGCGCAAAACCCTCACAAACCTCAGTAAGCCTACTCCTCGCCTCATTCATGAGCTCCTTCTCAGCATCAGTGGGTCCCTTACCACCTCTCATCTTCCCCATTGCCGCCAAAACCAGCACCATCTCCGCAACCTTCTTCAATTCACCACCTCCTCCTCCTCTAACTCTCTTCCTCGGCGGCACGAAAACACCATCCCCCTCCTCAATCAATTGACGCTTCTCACCAACAGCCTCCGATCTCGGCTCGGAGGCCTCCATCTGAGTTTCGAGGATCCGACGAAGGGGCAACACGTCCACAGACGGCGTCGTATCGGCGAATTGACGGACCTGCAGTGAAGAGGGTATTGGAGAGGGAGAGTGGGTGAGGGAGAAGAGGAAGAGGGAGATAAAAGAGAAATTAAGCGCAGAAAAAATGAGAATTAAGTAAAAAAAATACCTCTTGAGTTGAGTTTGTTTGGTTTTAATTGTTTCGCTTCGTTCTTTGGTTTCGTTTCGTTGCATCAACAATACAAAACCACAGGGGACAGACACCTCCGAGTTTTGGTTTGTGCGTTGCGTTTTGTTTGTGTGGGTTTGTACGCATACGATGCAATATACTACTACAACGATTTGGGGACTAGGGTTTCTTAAATTAGGCGATTCATATTGCACAGGGATATTTCAGTCTTGTCGCACAGAAATCCATCCCTCCCTTATTTGTTGGAACTTTCTTTCAAAAAGTTTTATGCACCATTGAGTTGTTACAATCTTTACTCGCACCTATTTTAAAATTGGACTAAATATATTCACACTCATATTTATATCTTTTGTTAATTAGCTAATGAATAACTGACTATTTTAAAAGAAAAAAGAAAAAATCAACAAATATTTATTATAAACATAAAAGTTGATGCATCATACCTTTATTTCGATTTTATTTATCAACTTTAAAATAATAGAATGTATACTCTTTATGGTAGCTATTTATCTAGTATTTACTATTTTTATTTTTATAAATAATAGGTATTTTAATTATTGCACCTTTTAGTTTTATCTTGTGTATTTTGAAATTGGGTAGGTCAATTCACAAGCAATTTTGTATGATAACACGTGCACAACTCGGTCCCATACTAATACTCCATCTTCAAGTGAAAAATCGGTTGAAGAACCCAACATGGTAGCCTGTTTATTAACATCTTGTATTACGAAGGAACCTTTGATTATGTGGTAAGAAATTTCTTCTATTTATCGACAATATTTAGAGATGAAAAGCACCATGGTGGAAAACAAAATTCAATTATTTTATATCACTTTCATTTTTAGTATTACTTATTATCTATGTATAGTATTACGTAATTATGATGTCATCAGGTCAATGCATGAATTGGCCTGGATCTTCTATGCAAGAGAACTCTCCCAATTAAACCTCACCTAATAAATTACTTATCCAAGTAGGCCGCTTTTCTACAAACTAGCTCTACCTCATTTATTTCTAGCTGTGAAATTAGTCAATTTGCATAGATCTATCATTTGCGAATTCACGTTATACTAAAAAACAACAAAGAGATCAACCCATGAATACAATCAACACTGCAGATGTAGACGTTCCAAATCTTATCTCTTTTGGCTTTATTTCTCCCATATACCACTTCAAGAAACTACATACAGATTGACCCATTGTACAAATTTCCTACACATGTACAATTGACTAATTATCTACCCTGAATATGTTACAGCACAATTATTGCACAACGGTGTAATCTATGTTGCATAATACCATAAAAATGGCCCCTGTTGCCAGTAATGCAAGCAACGTCAAACCATATCCTCATAGGCGTGACAGTGGTGGTCCTGATTCTGAACAGCAAACTGCCCGGGTTGCAAGGGTATCCAGCTATGAGCCTATGATTACATGAGACTTAACTGTTGCACGGGTGCCACGTCAGTGCATACCACAATCCAGGATTCCGTGCAGTGGATTTGAGCATCTTGAAGCTCATAACCATGATAAACTGGCAACTGTAGACCATTGCTAAGTTTTACATTTATGTATGGCAAGACTACAATCTTCAGCGTGGTGGACATTACTGTCTGCAAAAGTTACAGGCACTATAATCAGCAGATTGCAAAATACTAATTCATGAATTAAATAAGGATTCAAAGACGGAGCATTTAATTGCTCATTTGCTCTCCATAATGTTGAGTCAACCCCTTCCTTTATCATTGAGTCGCTAGATGCAAAATCAAATTATATGTTCTTAAAGAGTAATTGGCTTACTTACAAAGGTTTCTCGGCTCCATACCAAAATTTTATGATAAGAATTAAGACCTAGACAAAATGCCAAGTTCTAAATATGAATATCAGAATAAGCAAGGGACTCAAACAGTTTAATTCTATCTTTTTCGTGAGGGTCAAAATACTATTCCAGGATTCATGGGAAAGCCCTACTACTCGATAACCTCAATACCTGATAACTTAAGTATACAAACCAAAAAACTGGCAAATGATTGATATTCAATCTAATCAGTGGAATCTGAAAGACTGAAACAGGTACCTGAATTAGGCGCATGTGGAAATCACCAATCTTGCTCCATCTAAGTGACATAGTGAAGTCATTTAACTTCAGACTACCACTCACAACATTTCTTGATATTTCAGCAGAACCAGAACTGCTGATCACCTGCAGAAAACAGAACTTATTACTTTTACCCTCGCATGAAGCAGACACGACAATGTGACCTGCTACAACTATTTACCAAGTTCTGGTAAAGCAGGTTGGTCATTCTCATTCTCAACAATACAATATTTCTCAACAGAGCCAGAAATCAAGGAATGTTGTTTTAATGTTAGTGACTTAATTGGCTGAGCAATAGGACATTGCTCTTAACATCAGTCAGCAAATGACATGCTCCCACCAAGAATTGCACTATGACTTGTCATATAATGTTCAATTGTAGCAAGGACATAAAAACTGAGGTTTATCAAGTCATAGTAAATGTGTAAGGATGAACTATAGATACAGGCAGTGATAAAGATTGTACACTAAAAGAGATGCATTTGCCACCTGATTATATAAGTTGCACTAAGCTTACCACAGAAATACATGCAACTGCTACTAATTCATCGTCATCCAAAACATCAAGCACCACGTCTAAGGGAATTATTGCCTTAATGTATTGCTCTTCAACTTCTATTATTGGTGGTGAAGATATAGAAAGATTCAGATTCATGTCACAGTTTGGATATGTTCTGTACAACTGGGGGATCATAAACCTCCACCAAGCTGTGTTTAGGAGCGATTGATCAGGCACTTTGTCAACCAGCCAATGCATCTTGCCAGCCTGCCAGAGTATCAGTGTAAGCTATCTATATGATGAAAAGAGTCCTCTTAGCAACAGAACTTTACGGGATGGTGTAAACTGAATGCATGTTCATGGAGCAATGATATGTTGATACCTAGATCTAAGTTAATGGTGGTCTTGTTTGATACTAAAGACAAATACAGATCGGATAACTAATATGGCCCTATCATATGCTTATAGCTACAATAAAAATTCTAAATTAAATCAAAGATTGCAACTACTGCAAGTTGGCCTATATTGAATATAGTTAAACTCGTATTAAGATCCAAATCTCAGACCCAGCAGTTAATTGTCTAAAATCTACATTCAACCGAGCTAGCACCTACTATATCCACCAAAAAGCATGATAATAAAATAATAATACCTCATCAATTATTAGTCAGTTCATTGTAAAACAACTCTCTGGTTGGAGAAGGTAAACACAACTCCATTTTATATACAGCTGTGTCAATCAGGCTTGGCAAAAATAGTATTAAATATTATTCATTCTACCAAAAAGGGCCAATTCTGACCGCTAAGCGCTCTTTACCGGGCAATGCAAGAGCAGGTATGGGGTCAAGATATATTCATGCATCTTTACATGTGAATTTCTGCAAAGAGGTTTTTTCCATGACAAGAGCGTCACCAACAGTTCCCACGAGTTGAATCCGTGACAAGAAATAGCATGTATGAAGAAATGCAAAGTAAGGCTGGGTACAATATACATCCACCCTCCTCCAAATGTAGCATGGCCGGGGAGCGCTCAGCACACAGGGTTTGCCTTTTTATCTTATGTACCCAACACCGTATAAAATGCTTATCAAAAGTACCATGTAAATTTACTTCATCAAATTTCATGTGTCCTTCAGATTACGGTATTTGAATCATGTGGCTTCATACTAGGCCACTAATGCAATAGATAGTGTCCCTTCGTTCGAATTATTATTTACACAAAATTAAATACTTACCTCAAAAAAAACTGATGAAGCCGACTTAAGAACATCTTCATGCAGTGAGATTTTGACCATCTTATCTACTTCCTTGCAGGAGATCGAAGCTTGTAATGCATTATGGTATTGTCTGGAATGTGCAATTTCATCCTTCCCGGAGAATAGCCCATTGATTGTGAGGTCAAGTGAAGATTCATTCAGTTGTGGGTCATCAACAATTGTCACATTCAGCAGGGCGATGTCAGCTACAGGTACTTCTTTAGGTAGAGATTGCAACAGAGAGGCAAGTTTTGGAATTGCTTCTTTTATTTTCTTGGAAACAGCATCTTCGACAGCAGAAGTAATTTTTTCCTGAAAAGCATTTACCAACCTGGGAATGCAAATGATAAAGATTTTGAGTGAAGGAGCTAGAGATGATAATAGATAAATATACTAGTAGTGCACTGGTACTGTATATAAATCTGTTGGGATCTTCATTTATGAATGAATAAAACATATCAGGTGTGATTTGCTTTAAATAAATCATTGAAGATCACATATCAGGCTATTAGGTTGATTAGGTAACATCTTAAACTGGATTCCAGGTGAGGAAGTAAATTCTTATAAGTTCCTTAAAAGCCAAAGTACTAGATGAGGAGATACCCTTGATAGAGCCAAGATGCTCCCCCATCCAACTTTATTGATATATCATTCACATAACATCCACATTCCAAAACAGAGAGCTTAAGAGACCCCTGAAGCGTCTTTAGACTGAGGGTGAGGCCAACTTCCAGTCCTTCAACCTAAAAGAACGAAAAATCCATCAATCCACTTGTTCAAGTAACCAAAACTAATTAGATTGCATGGACATCATCTATTTGCGTAAAAGTTGTAAAGATCAGAGAAATGACAACTAAAGATCCACAATGGGCTTATAAAACCAAAAGACTCAATTATAAGATACAAAATTACTAAGTATTTTAACAAACAGAGATCATTATGCAAAGATGCGTAAACGTTGAATCCTACCATTAAAAGATTGAACGAAATTACGTGGTGACCATTTTCCTTACTTTATACACATCTCTTGTTGATTAAATTATATGAACTGTGTATGGTAAAAACAATATTTGGCAACAGATATGTACCAAAAACTAGTTCTAACTTTTATACCATATGGTTAATTAAGGTGTGGGATATCTGATCTACTATCATAGAGTTCAGAGCATGTTTCAACTTCAGATAGTATCATGACTTCTGAGGAGAAAGCAAAGTTTATGAAGTTGACATGGATACTACAAAACAACGCCGCCATTAATCTAGAATTATTTTGCAAAATCCATCTTCATGAACAATACAATTATCACTGTGTTAACATACGGGGCCAGTTCATAATTTCACACATTATAAAAACAAAATACTGCGCCTATCACTATTACCTTAGTCCTTTTGACCTCTCATATCTTCTATTTCTCTTCGAAATAATTTTCACATGACAACTTGTATTAGACGGTCTAGCATCTAAATACACCTTAAATATTTGGATAACTACATCACCACCCACAGACCCACCCCAAGTGCTAGGTGCATTCCTTGAAGGGCACACGCCTCATATATTAGGGACAAGGGCATCAACACCCACCCACTCAGGTGTCACACGCCCGTCTAGCTGTTAATCCGTTTACACAAATGCTTTTATTTGTCAAGATCCTCATAAACACTACACATTTTCACCAAAAACATCACCAATCAAAAAAATACTAACACTTGATGAATCCCACCTATTTGCACAGTACTAATTTCCCCAAATTAACATTAAAATTCTGTTGAAAACAACGAAAGTGTAACCAACCAAACTCAGGAAATTATAAAAAAAAAACTAAGAGTTCACCTGAATGGTGGCACTTCCCTCATCAGAAACCGCAATAGGAAGCCACCAAGAACTGTAGGAATACCCCCAATTCATACTCAAATTGGCAGTAGCTCCAGCAACATCAATAAGTATCCCGGTATCTCTGGCTTGCACAGTAGATGAAGTGACGTTAATAGTTTGAATTGTAAGGTTGGAAACACTCATCCTAACCGTGCCTACGACTGGAATTTTAACATATTTCTCAATCTTGGGCAGCTGAAGTGGAACTAGAGAGGTTTCGGCCTCTTGGATGAGCAAATCCTTGAGAAAATCAAGACCCTTGTTTGATATCTCCACCTTAACATGCCCGTCTTCGTCGGATTGAGCACAGTACAAGCTAAATGTAAAGATTAGCAATACAAGGAGAATCAAACGTGCCATGAGATAGAATGAATCAAGATAAAGCCCAGAGGCTTTTTATTTTTCTTTCTCTACGGAAATTTGAATCAATTTTTGTGTTTGCGATTGATTGCAATCTCTTTTCCCAAATGTTGGAAGCTCAAAGGCTCCATTTTTTATCGTTTACGAATACGTGTTCCACGAAGTAACTTTAGAATTACTATATTTAACGTAATTGCAATTTCGGTCCATTAGTTTTAGGGGTAGCATGATTTCAGTACATGTATTCATTTTTTTTTGTAATTTGCATACTTCACATTTTATTTTGCATTATGTTCAAATCGAAATAAATAATCAATTTTTAATGAGTTACCTAAATGGGTTGCTAACGAAAGTTATAAACAATTACGAGTTACGGTGGATTGTGATTTTATATTCGTTGTTGAAAATTTATGTTCTAAATTGTTGTGTTTTACTTGTATTGTAACGTAACTAGCAGAGGAATGCATTAATCCCCTTGTTTAATCATGTTGACTTCACCACATGAAGTTTGAGATGTGTGGTTTCACCACATTAATGTACGGAACCTGTGTAATACACCTGGCATATCAAACTCAGGGCCTAACGGAGGGGGTGTTTGTATTTTAAGCCATCACCGACAATCAAGAAAATAGATACATGGATGCGATGGTCAATATTAATGTGTGAAATTATTGTAAAAGTCATATTTTTCTAGAGAAAGGAAAATTATATCTTCCCCACCTAAGTGTGTTTGGCGCACTAACTCAATTTACAATCTTATTGTTTGAAAAATCGAGTTATGTGTGACTGGTACTAAATCTCGATCCGTTTCAGTCGTGACTCACGAAAAATATAGCTTTTCCATTTAGCCGACATTGATCAGTCCTAGAGTGCCGCTATTCTCCTGTACCGGCGAAAACTGAACGGGTCTTGAAATATTCGATCGAAATAGACAGGTATATTGCTTCTCGTACTGGATTGGAGAGTTTGCCAAAATTCTAGCGATGTAATCTGTTAAATTAGGAAAATCTCTATGAAGAATTCCTAAACTATAAATTTGATTCATCTAAAATAAGGGGAAAAAATCAGAGAAAAGGTACTTTGCGATTCTCAACTCTTTGCGCATCTCCCATTCTCTCTCTATTAGCATTATTAGCAGGAGCTCTACCGCTTCTATTCTTTGTTCAACTATGCAACTGTTGTGCTTCATCAACAAAGAACATCTGAGTTCTCTTTAAGTCTCTATGTTGCTATATGGAATTGAATCATATTGTCTTACCAGTAGTTTTTTGCACATAGATAAGATTTAAGTTTAGTATCTTCAGTTATACAGAGGAAACAATATTAACATTGATTGTAGAAATGTGTAGAAGATGCAGAGTAGGTGGAACCTGTTCATTCATAACTTGTTCATTCATTTAGTGAATGTAATGCTTTTAAATGCCTAATGTTAGTTGATGCTCTTAAGTTTTAACCTCCTGATAATTTGGTGTGTGAAAATGACTTTACTCTTGATAATTGTTGTTTAAATAGATACATCAAATCAAATTGTATATGTATTGTTAATCTAATGTATTTTATTAGTATATCTTTATGAGTTTTCAAAATGTTTTCGAAACTTTTTTGAGACATACCGAAACGTCTCTAAATATTGAATGTCCGAAATGAGAACCAAAATCGAGATTTTAATCCATGTTCTTTCTTTTATCAAACGTATATCTGACGTCGCCAATAAACACTAACACACATGGGTACCCATGTGTGTAATGCCGATAGCACTCGTCTTACATGTAGACTATGTTGATCATGACAACTCCATTTAGTTTATCCAGTGATGCAAGCCACAATGGTCTATATCTAACACTCTATCTTCCAATAAAAATGTTGATACACTTCTTGATCATCTTTCTTTCATCATAAACCTCTAGTTTTG
>JAYMSR010000093.1:0-22148 GCA_036897825.1 Plantago rigida
TGATAGTTTGAACAACAGCTTTATATTGAGTTTTAACATAAGCAATGAAATTTAATACTATAGATGATACTTTTGATTTAGCTTTTATAAGATGTAACCATGTATACTTGGAGTAATCATCCATAATAGTAACAAAATACTTATGTCCGTTCAAAGAAGCAGTAGAATAGTCCCCAAACTTCCATGTGTATTAATTGAAATGAATATTGAGTTACAGAAGAACTAACAGGAAATGAGAGCTTTCTTTGTTTTGCCTCAAGGCAAATAGTATAGTCAAAATGATCTACACTAGGTATATGCCTACAGTTGAGCAATTTCATTCTTTAAAATGATGGATGGCCTAACCTAGCATGCCATAACTGAGTAAGAGTAGGATTTACAATAGTGTGAACAATTGAAAGAGAAGCTTTATTAGCAGCAGTACAGGAATCAGAAACTAGACCTAGACAATGGAGATTATTTGAGGTCTTTATTGAATGCATGTAAATGAAGAATATGGCTGAATAGAAGCACTATAATGACTTGATTTTTCTAGCTAGCCCAATCTTTGTCTTTGAAGAAATAACCTGGAGAAAACAAGCCTCATTAGTAAGTATAAAGTGATATCTTTGTGCTTGAGTAATCTGAGTAACTGAGATCAAATTCACTGAGAAAGCTGGTACATATAGCACTCTTTCTAATGTTAGATGCTCAGAAATCTTAATGTTTCCAGTCATAGTTACTTTCATTCTAGCATTATTAGGAAGTTGAACAAAAGTATCTACAAAAGAAATATGTGAAGTGAACAACTTAGGTGAACAAACTACATGATCTGTAGCACCTGAATCAATAATAAAGCAACCAGATAGTTTCACACCAGTAACACAAACTAAATGTGCAAGAATAGAACAATAATGTATACCTCCAATCATGTTGTAACTCACAGCTGGATCCATATGCTTTCCTGATCAGTCATAGTAACATCTTCTATAGTGATTGGTGCAGCAGCCATGGTCTCATCAGATGTGTGAGCTCCTTTCTCTAGCATTGACATGAGCTGAGTCATATTATTCTTGATATTGTTGTACTGAGTAGGGACATCAGATGATGTAGAAGCAACTGTGTTAGCATAGCGTTGCCCTTTAGGAAAACAATGATGCAGTTTCCTGGTGTTAATAAACTTGAAATTAGGTGGAAATCCAATCAGCCTATAACACCTATCAACTGTATGGTTACTATAACCACAATGAGAGCATTTGATTCCAGATCTCTCCTTCCTCTTAACAAGCTGAGTATTCTGATGATGAGCATTCTGCAGACGAGTGTTATGAAGATGATACACATATGTCTCATGAGTTTGATGAGTAATGTGCCTAGAGTTCCTCTGCCTCTCTTCAGTAAGTATGATGTAATGGACTCTCTCTAGAGGAGTAAGCTAAGACATCATGATGATTTGACCACGAATAGCATCATAGGATTCATTCAATCCCATAAGAAATTGATAAGCTCGATATGTATCTGCAACTTTAGAAGCATTAGGAAGAGCTTCACAAGTACATTTTCCACAGTTGCATTGAGGAAGAGGTCTATAAGTATGGAGATCTTCCAAAATGTCAGTAAGCTGAGTAAAGTACTCATGAATGGATTGAGATCCTTGAACCACAGAACTGAGTTCCAATTGAATTTGAAAAATGCACAGCATTATCTGTTTCAGAATATCTCATATTGAGCTTTTCCCAAACATTTTTAGCTACAATATTATGCATAATAGTGCATCTAATTTCTTCAGTAACAAAATTCTGGATCCAAGTGAGGATCAAGTTGTTAACACGCAACCAAGGCAGATACAAAGGATCATCAAGTGCTGGCCTATTGTATGTGCCATCAACAAAACACAACTTCTTTTTTATTGACAAAGCTAGAGACATCTCTCTTTTCCATGTGATGAAGTTTGAACCCTTGAGAACATTTTTTATTGCTCCAGAAGTTGGAGTATCATGTGGAAACAAGTGATAAGGACTATTAGGATCAGTGTGATCCAAACTCTCAGTGCTAGTAGTAGCATTAGCATTAGAATTTGTTGGAGTAACCATTTTCACAAACAGTTGATGATCTGAAATTGTTTAACAAAATGGTTATTAATCACTGAATCAAATGAGAATCACTTTGAAATGATTTGTAATTTGATAATCAACACTTAAAACAATCAACAACTAACTACATAATGAATAGTTGAACCTAGTAGTTGAATAAGCAAAACTTGATCAAACAAGTGATGATCAACACAATATAAGCTACTGTATGATCTGACAGTTGATTGATCAACGAATGGTGATCAAAACAATATTGATTAGTGCTTGATCCAGCAAATGATCGATGATCAAAACAACATTGACTACTGTTTGATAAATCAAACCATAAAATATGAATGAATATGCTTAATGAACAATGTTCAAAAGCAAAAGTCTCACAGAAAACTCATAGAAATGAGTGAATGAGATGATGGAAAATGTTCAGAAGCTTAGGTGTGAGGAACTTGGCTTTGATACCATGTTTAATAACTTGCGGAAGCCATTAGAGAAGATTTAAGAAAGCATTTATGCTTGCAGAGAAACAGATGAAGCAAAGAGAGTAAATAGAAACTCACTTGTATTGAATGAAATTGTGCGTGTTTACAATGCACATATTACATTATAATGATGTGTTATTTATAGAACAAACCTACTATACAAATGCTAACATGAGCATGCTATCATGCGTCTAATAGACTAACTAACTAATCCTCCTAACAAACTAACTAACTCTGCTCTGCAACATTCTTCAACCTACACCGAATTTGTCCAGCTCATTTTGCAGCATCTGGATGCACAACAGAATGGTTGAGTCATCTAGATTCTTCTCCAGGTTATTGTCTATGCTGCCCTCCTTGTTCTCTTGACCTTTGCAAGTAATCTGAGACTACTTGGGTAGGTGTTAATAGCCTTGTACTATCTTGTTTGTTTTTTGCTGTTACAACTTGTATTTGTCAGAGTTTTCTATATTTTACTTGTGCGAAAGTTGTTTGGAATGAATTAAAAATCCGCTATACTCGTACTGATGGACCATGTCTTCCACCTCCGTAAATCTCTGATTTTATTGACACATGGCACGAATTCAATCACTATGCATTACGCTACATTTTAAGGACTATGGGAGGAATTTCCTTAGAGAACTCTACTAAGGAGAGAATTAGGGTATATATAATTCTACAAATTTGTTTCTTCAACATAGAGTGATTCAACTAACAAAGGCCTCTAAAGCCAATTGCCACATCTCTCTGACATTGAACAACAAACTACACTTGTGCCAATGGAATTGATCTCCCTTACCCATTACCCTACCAAAACTAGAAATTATGGATTTAAGTTTATGTAGAAGATAATTAGGGTGCTTGAAACAAATACTAACAGAAGTAGGAATGGATTGGAGACAGTTTTGATAAGAACCTCTTTACGTCCCTTAGAAATAAATTTTCCCCTAACCAGTGTTTTACTCCAAAGTTTCTCCCGAAGCCAAATAAACAATTTTTTATTCGACCTATCCATTTTCATTGGCAAATGAAGATACTTCTCATGCTTATCAACCACTCTAATAGAAAGACAACGGCCTCACCTCCTCCACCCTCACACTCGAAGAGTTACGACTAATGGACTTGTCAAGATTTATTTATGGACCAGAAGCAAGACTTTAATGCTTAAGAATTTGTTAAATCTAAATGGAAACACTAGAGGTGGCATGACTGAAAATAAGTGTATCACTCTAAACGATAATTTGAGAAATTAATGGTGCATCCCCCACCCACCCACACATATCAACATTTCGTGACAAGACATAAAAAACTTCAACACAAAACAAGAACAAGTAGGGAGAGAGATGAACCCCTTGTCGGACCCCTCTCCCGGACTAGATGGGGCTAACAATCTCACCATCAACAAAACAGAGTAGGTCACATACCTCACACAAAGCATAATCAAACAGACAAAAGTATGCTCAATACGTAGGATAGTATGAACATTCTCAAAGAAAGGCCACTCAACTTTGTCATAAATTTTATTCATATACAGTTTTAAAGCCATAAAATATTATTTGCCCTTGAATTTTTTTTTTTAAATGATTAATCTCATATATAGCATCACATGATTCACGAATTTCTATAGTATCACATTTGCAATGTGAATAAGACAGGTCTGGCAACGGAGTGTAATAATCAACTATGTACGTTACTAGGCAAAGACCACTAACCAAGATTCACATCTATTTGCTCCAACTCACCCAAGCATGAAGCAAAAAGGACAAATGGGTAGATTTAGGTATCAACGTAAACGCCAGGCATATTAATATATGTTCTATATGTTCTTCCGTGGAAAAGTGAAGTAGTCTATGAGTACTTAAGTCTTTACTTACTACGAGTACCTTTTCAATTGAAATTTCTGGTTAGCTATCTCTTTTCCCTACGCGGAGAGTCTTTTAAGAAATTTTTGGGTCTTTTTTTCTACTTGTCTGGAATATTCTGTAATTAGGAACTATGGCAGAAACTTTCTATTGAATTGGCTAGGAGAGGAGAGTCTAATCTTTGAAAAATGGCAGGGTAAATGACAACAGTATAGGACTTATGTTTGTTTTTGTTGCGGTTATAGAGAAACTCATGCAAATACATAGACAAGGCTTATATGTTTCAATTCAATCCGTCGACTTCGTTACGTATAATACAACATTGCTACTACTAATAGACTAATACTAATATTCATCATCTATTGAGCAAAGAAAAAATCATAGAAAAACATAGAACAGGTCATTTCATAAATTCTTATTATACCCATTTGTTAGAGATGTGTAAAATTGACTAGTGAGACAAGCAGCCGTTATCCCCTGGGGAAGGTATTCGTATGATGAGCCTTCTCGGTCAAACATTGATCTTTATCTTGAAACCTTTTATTTTGCTTTATGTTAAAGAAGCATCTGGTCTAGATTTGTATGGGTATACCAACATTCTAAAACTAAGGCTAATTCCTTATCTAAAAAAGAGAGAGATCAATATATACCCGGGTTTCTAACTATCTACAATTTCTGAGCTGGGCGTCCTGTACCAAGAAGAAAAGTATATGGCTCAGTCAAAGAACGTCAAGTAAAGTCGATTAGTGGTGTGGATGTGGGATGTCTATATGCTGGCTGGCTCTTGTCAATTTTATTACGTACCTAGTATGTATCTCGTAAGTCTAAAAATGAGAAATATGGGTAAATCATAGTCATTATCATAAGATTAGAGTTGTTTGATGGTGTTATCTTTCTTTTGTGATTCTTCAACTAATAACACTGAAATATATAAGAATTCTCATTTTACACCTATACCAACCAGTACTATAAACTAGAATATGAGACTCTGTAAATCTTAGGTACCTTTCGGCAAATAACTTGTACCTCTTTCTTGTCCTTGCTTTCCGCAATGCGGGCTACTCGGCTAGAAAATAGACTTCACTAGTTAGTATGAAGATATCTTTATACAAATACTTAAGGCAATGATCTCTGTATATAACTATCTTCTTCTCCCTTTTTTCCCGCACAAATTTCATTTGACAATAATGACAACTCTCCGTTAAGCATACCTAGGTGGTATTTCTCCTATGAGAGTGACTTTTCCTAGGTCGATCTATCTATTTATTCTTTCTGCTGGTGGATACAATTATTCGAAAGGTATTATGTGCAAATCCTCCGTATAATAGTTTAGTTCCATGCTTGTACATGCTTGTAGAGAATAAAGAATATGATTTAGGGGTATAATAAAGACACCCAATGATCTAACCCACCTAACTTACCGCCATGAATGAATGAAAAGAAATAGTCTATTGCGATTTTGGACGCTGGCAAAGCACAATAAGGAATAAGTTCTTCTAGAATTCTATATATAATAAGTCTATCAATTTTTTTTTACAAAAGTGGAACTCTTCTCGAATGAATAAAGCATGCGTGGTTATTTTGTGTGTACTATTAGATTCCCTTGTGTTATTTTCTTATATTATAGGTAGAATTATAGGTAGAATAATACGTAATTACTACTAAGTCTTTTCTTTTCCTTTGGAATATATTAGTAACTGATGAAGGGTAAATGCTCTTTTCCAAGTTGTTGGTTTTGGTAATAATCTAAACGAGGAATATTAGAAAAACCAAGGCTGTCCTTTACTTTCTTATTTATTGTCCTCCGTGTTTTCTCCTATAAATCCTTACCTTCTAGTAAATCTTCTTTAAATAGAATACTTTGAACTATCTATTCCTTCTCTTGACTCCACCGGACGCTTTAAATGAAATACTTTAATGAAATTTCCAAAACATTCACAAGATACAATCTAAAATTGTGGATTATTCTTGTTGGTCTGATGGCTAAAACTAATGCAACTATTATTTATACGCGGTTCGACTTCCTTGCCTAATATTTCTTTTCTACTAAGTCCTGCTTGTTTAGTTTATGAGTTTTTCATAAATTATGCTATGTGGTACTAGATGTAAATACAATTGCGGTTCTCGTCTTTTCTCAAAGGATGTAGAGATAATAAAGAGGGCGACGCCTTTCCAGTATCAGATCATTATCTTTTTTCTTAATAACGATGTCGGAAGTCAGTTAGGACACAAAAAAATGGAAATATGTACATTTCTCCATAAGTGTTGAGGTTTTTTTTCTATTTTTTTATAAGAAAAGAAACATGCGCCCTAAGCTAAGCACCACTATCTTACGAATTTATGATCCGTATACCAAAGAAAGACTTTCTATTAGAATCTACTTGGTGGGCTTTACGCTGCTATTACTAACGTTGCTTTTTACAACTTTTCTTTTGGACCATTATATCTTCCATTTTGTTGTTCCAGCGAAGAAGACTTTCGATCTATTTGATTCGCTACTACTAAGTGCTCCAATTGCAAATTGATATCCTGTTTAACTGCGAATTGAGATTGTGAATTATTCCAAAAGAATTTCCCGTAAGTAAGAGATCTTTCAGATTTTATTTAGGTAGATACACTGTAAATAATGAAAGAAAATGTTGTATAAGAGTTGTTTTCCTGCACAAAAAAAAAGGCCCTTGACTCATTTTCTCTAAGCCTTAATCACGTTCTATATTCTCTTTTCATTATCTTTTTTGAGGTATCCTTTCCGATCTTTGATTGATAAATGGCTTTCTATTTTTTCTGCTGTGAGTAAGTAAGGATGGTTGGGGTTGTATAGTTCGTACAAAAACGACCATTTTCACTTAGAGTGGAATAACCTTGATTCGGGTAGATGGGATAATAGATATAGATGTAATCCACGTATGACTAGTACCTTCTTACTTATTTATGAGAAGCTTATGAAAGAAGGATGTTATATATCCCGAGAAGAATTCTATCTGTAAAAAGCTGTAATAGAGTCTTTCTTATAGAAAACCATTTTTGAGCACCCTTCATTTTCTATTTTCTCTTAAGAGAAACCCTCCTTTTTTTTGTTCAAATTTGTCGTAAATCTTTTCTTTTTCACCCAAACTCCCCTTGCCAGTATCCCTGCGTCAAGTTCTTTCTACCAATGAGGTAGTGAGGTAAGTCTCTTATTTTTTTCTCTTGCATTGCAACTAGTTCTGTAAATATTCTTTCTTCCACTTCTCCTCTTCCAAAGTCACTTTTGGTCCTAACAGTAACTCTGTTGTTCTTTTATTTAGTTTCTACAAATATCGCAATTCTATTTTACAAAATAGAATTCAAGTACTCCTTAATTTCGCTCTTTTTATTAGAAAATTCTTAGAAAAAGTCTTCTTAAGGCCTATGTTTGAGCCCAGAGGAATGTGTGAAACTCACTAGTTATAGCGACACAAATTGCCCAGTAAACGGATTGTTGACAGATATAGATAGAAAAAAGGAGTCAATCTGTAAATCAAAAAAAAAGAAATAGTTGGGGTACTTGAATTTTCTTAATGAATTCTATGTATGGAGCCTAAAAACTAAAATACAGGTCTTAGTTGTCAAGTTTTGTTCTTGTCTATGTTTGAAAAATGTGAGCTTCTAAACCCAAAACCTACTCAAGCTATTGTCGAAGACGTCCAATTCTATCATTTTTGGAGTGAGTTTATTTAGGGAATTGTAATTCCATAAATAGATGTTCATAGAAGAAGCCCAAGCACCAATTTCTATAGAAAGTGTTCTCGTATTTTAAGGAAAGAGTGACTCTAAATGATGCTAAAAATGATGCGAGAATAGATATTCGTTATGCTCTCACTTGATCCGCGAAATCCAATATCCTGCTGCGGAATAAGTAAGTAATAATCTGCAAAATGACAAATCTAGTTTCTAACATATACGCTTTCTATTCTAAAGGAAGGCGAAGTAAAATGGGGCGCATTTCTTATTTGTGTTTGTGAGATTTAATAGATAGATATTAAGTATACCTATTTATTATTATTGCCGGTACAGAATAAGTCTTTTTGTAATTGATTCTAGTATTATGACTATATTAAATAGGAATTCTTACCCTGGTATTCTTTTTTTTATAGAGGTTAAGGGCATAAGCAACTAACAAAAAAAGAGAACTTCTAAAGTAACTCTTAGCTCGAATCACAAAATATTTAGTCAAGTGTGGAATCTTGGTTTATTTCATCGACGTTGATCGGAAAAAAGCTTGCTGTTGGTAGTTCATTAGTACCTTGGACCAAACAAAACGAAGTTGTGGTAGGCGGGAAAGAAGGAGTCAAGAAGATAGTGAATAATTGGTACATGATTTATGCTTTGTGCTTCTAGTTGTGTTTTCTAAAGAACAAGGATCCACCACATGTTATTTCTCTAAGAATCCTTTGCTTTAAATCCTATTTTATATCTCTAATCTCTAGACTCTTCTAATATTTCATTTCTCCGTTGTAGATCGTAAGCATTTTCCTTATCCCTATCTCTTTCTAGACTTTATTATCTTTTTGAGTAGTATTCTATTAGACTAGTCCTAAAATCTAAAACGTGTTATTGTTATAGTCGTATAGGTTGGGTTTCTGACATCTGAGTTGATAATGAGGTGATTTCCAATAGAATTCTAATAGAGTCCAATTTCCATTTAATCCTTTTTGTTTATCCTGGATTTTTTGACTGGAGGTGGAAAGAAGAGGATTCGTTGTACTCCTAGGCCTAAATGAAACAACTCCTCTAGAATAAATAGCTGATAGAAAGAAGAAGTGTAAAGCGCAAAAGAGATGTTTGCCTATAACTCGAAACAATGTGTTCGGACTGACAAAAAATCCTAGAATGAAAAGACCCAAAAGTCAAATAGGAAGAAGGGGTTATCGATGGCACTCATATTTTACATATTTAGTATAACAATTCTAACAATTTTGTTCGGGGACTTCTTTCTCATAATTACATAATTAGTACTTGCTGCCCTCTTTTAGAACTCCACCATTGTACAAAAAATATGCTATGTAGCTGAACTGATTCTGTTTTGTTTGTAAGTGTTTACTCTACTTCTTCTATCCCGGGTTGCTTACCATCTATTGTTATATATTGTTATACCCGATTATTTACATTTCAAACGAAATGTCCTGAGTTTCTTTATGCCAACTAAAGCACGTTCCTTAGTCGTACGTATAAACTTCTAGTATAGACTCTCTCTTTACTTACAAGAACTGGCAAGATAGAAGGAAAGACAACACAAAAAAGGGAAATATATTCATCGATAGAATCCACATCTCCTATCATTAATCCAATTGGAAATGATGTCTAAGCTTTGATCGATCTTTACTTCACAGGAAAGGCTCAAGAAATAGAATCCTGCCTGCTCGCCTCTTCTATATAACTTCTTTTGGGTCTGCACGTAGTACGACGAATAAGAACACGAGTCAAAAATATAGGTTTGATTAGTTCTCATCCGAAAGGAAAAGAAGTTGATTCTTTGTTGTAGATTAGAATATTATGAATTAGGACTTTTTATGACTGAAAGGCTGGTTTCTTCCAGTACAATTAGATAGATATTCTTAATCGACTTATCGGAACATACCAAAACTAATGCTATTTGATTGAATCTGATCTTGTAATTTAATTGGATCTAAGTCTATAGTATAGATCTAATTAGGTTAATTTAAGGGCAGCTACTGAAGGATTTCAGGACTTTGTGATTTAGTTGGCTTCTAATTAGAAGCCAAATACAATATTCCATAAGTCAAGGATTCTTCCTAGACACAGAGGCAAATTAGATCGAGCCGAGATGGTGCTGAGAGGAGCTCACTAGACTAGGGCAGTAGAAATAATTAGACTAGGGCAGTAGAAATAATAACGTACTATAATAAGAAAGGTAGACAGTATAGGTGGTGGGTGGTACGATTCAAGACCGCTCCTTTTCTTTCTTCTACAAGCTAAGAAATGTTCACAAGCAAATAAGGCCTAATTTTGTCATTTCTTCTGGTTGTTGTTGTTTTTCATTACGATCCATTCATTACAAAATAGAATATAGAGCTTCTTAGACTATAATACTCTTCTAGGCTAGCATAGGTAGAATACTCAAAAAGAAAAATAGCTCGATCGAGGAAACGTAAAGGATTAGTCTAAAATAGATAATGTAATGCACACCCAAGGATCCAACGACCAATTCTAAGCATGGCAGTAATCCAACATAATAAAATAGAAATGAGACCTAAAACATACTTCAATTATGAAAAGAAACTGCTTAAACCGAGGATCCTGGTTCCAATTCCGAGCTTTTCTCAAACCACAGACGGGCAAAATCTGCCAATAGAGATACAATTTTTAGTTCTTTCAGCGCATACTCGTCTACTAAAGGAAAGCTTGCTTATTCTATTAGATTCTAGAAAAATAGAATCTAATCTAGAATAGAATATATAGAACAGGTGAGTACTTAGGTATATACTTATGTATGTAGACACAAAAAAGACATGAATCAAATCAAAGCCGTGAGAATGACAGACGGTTATCGAATTATTATGCATGGTAGTTGTTATAAAAAAGAAAAGGTCGGTCCTTAACAAAGCGTAGTCATAAAAGGACACACATAATAAAAGACAAGATCAGCTGCCAATCAACTAATTGTGTAAGTCATAAGCCATACAACAAGGTCTCTATTGGAAATAGAACGTTATTATAGTATAGCGTAGAATGTCATAATTTGGAAAACTTTCCACAATCAGGAGATAATTGAGGATATTTATACCGCCAGCAAGAGAAAGTGCATAATATTTTTCTTTGAATTGCTCTCTCTTACAAGTCTCCGTGGTGTTCTTATTATTATTACGAAATATACAAATTTCTATCTACAATACAAGGTCTACAGGGTACTCTACTCCAAGGTCTTTTTTCCAAGGAAGGGCTTCCACTATTTTTGGACGACTGCCGATAATCGAAGATAAGACAAATAGTACAGCTGCACAGGGGTCATATGTCATCTAGTATTATACTAGGAATTTCCCTTCTTTCTCCTTTCACTTTAAACTTTCAACACTGTTCCTTGTAATTAGATCCTTGTAATTATATAGCTAAGACATAAGAAACACGGATGGATGACTCAGAGAATTTCATGTCTTATAAGAGCAAAGACATAGCCGTATAGAATGAATAGGAAGACACCAAGTTCTACCTTTTCTCCGATCTTTTTTGTGAGTAATAACCCAAATTGACAATTACAACCAAGCCATTAAAATATAGCATAAAAACGTCTACTGGAGGATGTCTACTCCTATGAAATGCACTTTGAATGGATTAGTTAGACAGTTTTCTGGGTGAATTCTCTATTCATTTTAGAACTCTAACTTGACTTTTTTAGGACCCTAGGAAGTCGATTATGAAATGAAATCTTCTTGTCTTGATCTTTCTTGTATATATATATATATATATATATAATAGAATAATATATCATATTTGTATCTAACAGGAACACTGTACTCGTCTATCTATACTCGTTAGGTTCGGTATCAGATCGTTTCTAAGATAAGATATAGGGGGTACATTAGAAACTTTCCATGCTGTGTTTTTTGTGCATAGCAGATTGCTCTATTTTATCTTGTACAAGTCATTTATGTTTTTATTAGTCTTCCTTTTTGAATACATATTTCTATTCTTTCTCCAAATTTCTTCTTTTTTTTTTTGAAGATCCATAATGTCAATTTTTATTCTATCATTTCCAGAGTCTATCCTTTATTTAGTAGGCAAATTATAGAAGATTTATAGAAGATGTTAGCACAGCAATTTTCTAGGCTTGTACTTTCATTTTTTCATTTGTTTAGGAAATAAATAAATAAGTGACTATGATGGATTCTTGACAATACCCTCTTTCTATAGAAATTGTTGCAAGGGGTCATGAGTCAAATTATGATTATGTGTGGTGTTTAATAAAAAGATGTAAGCCGTTAACAAAACAGTCAAGGCGCTCTTATTCTATCGTCAAAGTACAGCAACCTAAGTATTTTTAAGAAAATCAAATGAATAGAAATTAATCCATGCATGATTTTGACTTCTTTTTCCAACCTCTCTTTTAGTTCCCGGCCAAATATTTCAGGTTGTAACGGGTGTGGGTGATTCTTCCTTTGTACTTATGTACTTTATTTTGGCTCAACCTTTTGACTAAAGGAAAACTTACAACTACTAAATAGAAAATATAGGAGAAGACGAATTCTTAAGAAAAGTAGACTTCTGTGACATAAGACACGTGCGTGGGGCATTACTGGATTAAGAGGAGCTGCTGGAAAGAGGCGAGCAAGCATAGAGTTGAAAGAAAGAGAAGATTCACTTTGACTAATAATCAAACACAAACAAGGCCCCGATGACCAATTCTAAGCAACGGCAATGGTCCAAGATAACAAAATGTAAATAAAAAACCCACGACGGTGTATAATTCATTCATAAATAACAGAAACAAAAACGAGCTGCTGCCGATACTGATCCTGGATTTCCAAAAGAAACATGAGATGTCGTGATATGTAAAACTGATCATAATCGAAGCTAGCAAGAAATGTCCTTATTTATAGACCTGGCACCGCAGCAAGTGAAAGAGAAATAAATGAATCAAATAAGTTGGGAAGTCGCTAACCAAAAGAAAAAGGTTGATTGTATTTCTTTTCAGTTCTTAAAAACTCTTCGAGGATAACTGCTTAGAAGATAGTTGATCTCGAGTATCACACAAATTTCATTATTCAAGTACGTATTTATTATTAACTATTTATTAGATTATTATTCTAATATATGATAGAATATATAGAATATGATATAAGACAGTATATGAGAGGAGAATTTTCTTTCTTTTTTGTTGCGACTATAAATTCTATGTCTAATACGTTGTTTAATTGATGAATAGGATGCATCACGAGCAACCCCGCTTACCTAGCTTGGCAGTCCATTATGACGGTGTTTGGAATAGTTGTCATTTTGAGATATGATCACGATACTTCCATAGACTTCTCGTAGCTTATTAATTTATGATTGCAATTGCATGGAACCAATGGCTGGTTTACTCTATGTTATGGGTGACATTCATTATTATTTGCAGATGCGCCCTATATCTTTCTTTTAGTTTCTAAGATTTTCGCCCTTTATTTATGTTTATGAGAACCAAAGTACTTTCCAAGGGTTTCATTGTTAGAATTCTTTTTAGTCAGAGGTAATCTTGCATTAAGAAGTCTTTTCTACCCCGTAATTCCCAACAATTCTCTTTTTTCCTCGTAAGATCTGCGCTACCTTCATTTTCATTCCATCCAGGACGCTCTTACCTAGCCAAATTCTTTCAAACTGTAGTCGATATTTCACTTAACCTTTTCGCTTAGAAAGCCCTTAGATTAGAGTCATAGCTGAACTGGCTTTTTTAGTTGGAGAGACCTAAAGGATAGCTAATAATTAGTTAATAGAACGGGGCAGCATGGGCACCATTATGGAAAGAGTAGTAACTAGCGAGGCAACATAGAAACAGAGCAGAAAAAAGAGGTCTGTATAGAAGATTACGGACTACAACCTATGCACATGAAAGAGAAATTGAAATGAAAGATATAGGTCAGAAAGAAAACAAACGTATCCTTTTACATACAAGGAAATCAGTGAAAAAAAGGGAATGATCTAATTTCTGGACGTGAAGTCATGGTAGGCCTATTATGGACAAAGTAAAGTATAGGTGCTGGTACAGGACTCAACTAGAAATAGGTCTAACATTGTCATTTCATCTGTGAACAACTTTCTTTCTCATTACAAAATAGAATAAGAAATTTGTTTTATATACGATTATTTCTCTTGGAGTATTATTTTTTCTTACTTTCAGGATTTCTATTTTCAAACGTATCTTAAGGGAAGTAAAGAATTCCAATACAAGAGTCATTAATATTTTCATATATTTAGTTTAGTAAATGGTTATTATTTCTATTTCTTTCTGCTACTAGGATTGCCTAGGTATAATCCTCGTAATTCATTAACAAATTTCGTATATAAGACTTGGAGTTCATTCGCCGATTAGGTATCCTACTCATCTTTGACAGAGATTTCTTTTTAGCGCGATAATAAGGAATATTGCGTTATTTTACGCAGTTTAGAAATAGACATTTGCCTAGCATGTTGTGTCTGTCGTTGTAATACAAAACACTTCCCGTTTCTACATTTATTTATTAGGTATTTATTAGGCAGGTATAATAGTTCTCTGAATCAGAACATTTGTCTCTCATCTCTTTTAGTTCATTCTAGTTTTATAGAATTCAATCAAGTACCTCTCTATTGGAAATAGAACGATTCTATAAATAGAAAACGGGGAATGCCCCAACCCAAGTTGTATACTAGAATTGGGACTAAAAGACTACTTAGTTGTCTGTTTTGCTACACAATAGAAGTCCTTTTTGGTAATGCTCTGGGTCATAATCATATATAGATTTCTCTTTTTCTTGTAGTCTAGTCACAAACAAACATCCGTTTCTAACTAGAAATATGTCAACAAATCTCTTGCATTACGTTAATAGTTAAATAAGATCTTCCTTTAATATTCTCTTTCCAAATAAATGGTATATCAATTCTATCAATATCAATTCTATCAATATCAATTCTATCAATATCAATCATTAAATAGAGTAGAAAGTAGAATGCTGTGGTAAACAACTAGATTATCATCATTAGTTAAAAACGGGGTTTACTGGTCTAAAGATATCCTGCATCATGACCCAACTTTTACGAGAGTTTCTACCTAACGTCAACAATTGGCGCTGTTTGTCTCGATATAAATAATGCCTTTTCGGATCATATAGTTTTTCTAGCTACACTCGATTACTATTTCTTTTTGAGAGGACAAGATCATACTTCACCGGAGACAAATAAATAATATGAAATTTCTAATGTTAGATTTCTGTTTTATTCTAGTTGTGTATAGTATTATATATAATACTATATATAGATGGATCTCTTCTTTTCTTTTTTATCTTACCATTTACAACTACTTCGTTTTCAGAGCTTCCAAAGGCTGGCATTTTAACGGTCGGTCTAGTAGGATAAGTTTTTGAATCGAATGGATTACGCAGACAAGGGTATAATGTATTTCGGAGTGACTTTCTCAGAGTAGTTTTTCGGCTCTACTAGATTTCCATTATAACTGCTGCTCATAAACTAGAATAAAAAAAAAAAAAGGACATGATCATATAAAAGAAATGGGCTACTATGTCGTAAGAGAGTTGTCTGATAGTTATTGTAGGGAAATTTCTGTCTTTGTCTTTTTACTACAAACAAGGAATATGGTTTACAAAGAGTATTCGTTTTATTTCCAAACGAATTATGTCGAATTAATTGTAGCTGATGATTCATCCTTTTCACCACCTGCGCGGCTCAGGACTCTTTCACCAAATAATTAGCTACGGCTTATATAGTTTATTTAGACTAAATAATTCTAAACAAGATATCTCCACAATAGTACTAACAATCGCATACTAAAGTGGTGCATCTTCATAACTTGACGGATAATGAAATCTAGCAGGCTAGTTAGTACAAATCTTTTCACAGCCATGAGTCAAATGTCAAACTATGTCGTGCTAAAACACAAATGGTATGTTGTATGTAGTCGACAAGGAAATGTGCCTGTCTTTATGTCGTCACTCGTAAACAGTAGTAGTTACAATGTCGGCATACAACGAAAAATAAGAAACTATGTCACCAGTCGGAGACTTTTCAACTGTAGTTTTTCTTTTGGAGAATTTCTTTATAGATCTCTTCCTTACTGTTTATTGGATATATGTTGTTAGTTCCCATATTTCCAGATAGAACTAGCTAGTTTCGATTCTTTGTTCTTTTTTAACGAACTAAACGAACTATGAATGAAGTTTATGCCACCAAATAAATAGTTCACACGCATAAGACCGACGAATAGCAATAACATTACCCGTAGAGCAAGGACACAATCTAAATCACTCAAGATAACCAAGGTAAAGTAAATAGGATATTTTTCTAATGCAGGCGTTGATTCAATTAGAATACTAGAAATACAAATAACAATACAAAATAATGGGGTGCTTTTCTGAGTTCTATCATTGAAAGCCACGTGTGTTTTCGTAGCATAACTCTATATATAGTTTATCCAAGGTTTGACTCTTCTTCTTTTTGATCTTCTCTTTCCCTTCTTCTTCAAATAAATATCTCGTACATGGTGTTTTAAGTGTTGTGCATGCTTTTCTTTTAATGCCTTTTCTAGCCTGTTTTTTGATGAATCATTTTTTTTCGGGACATTCCAAATTCTCCCTATGTATAGCTCTATACCAAATATGTTGGAGTTTCTTCTTTTTCGACAAAGTACACACGGATCTATGATTCATTTGTTTCATTTTATGTTCAACTATTATATTACTTAAACTAATAACTGATAGACGGATAAAAAACCTTTGAATAGTACTATTTTTTAGTATTAGTAGTAGCTGCTGTATATTATTTACAAGGACTGCTTATAGTTCTAGAGTTCTTAGACTACTTTCTTCACAATCAATAAATCCATTTCGTTAATCAAAATTGTAGTTAACTCGGTGAGTGAGTTGTATCTATCCTATGGTACGCCCTTTTAAGAAGTTCTCGTTTAGCGTGATCATGATGAAGAATTGGCATCGTTTTCCTCAGTTCATAAAATAGGTTGTTTGGATAGATAAATAGATAGTATAGTTCTTTTCGAACTCCAAGTCAAGTATAGTGAAAATAATGTATTTATGAGATTGATTACAACAAGGCCTGGCACGTCAATGAAAAAGGAGACTGCTAGTGAGATACCAAACATAGAATTCTATAATAAATACACGTTGCTAGATTAAGATTCTTTTTCTTTCTTTTTTTAGTTTAGTATAATAACAACAAACTATCTCTTTGATAAACGGCTTCGGTTATGACACGTTCAAATTTTATTTCGGTCCCAAGAATTCATATTTTTCATGATAACTGATTCTAACTCATTTTCAAAAGGAAATTCTTATACAAACACAATAGAGATAGTATTTTGAAAATGGACTTAGTTCTAGCTATAATAAGATATAGATATAATAAGATATAGAAAAGAGCTGCATTTATTATATAGTTGTATTCTAGTATTAGTATCTAACATGAAACTAATAGATGAGTAAGATAATTAATTGTATAGTCATTCATTGTCTGTAGTCCAAGCTTTTTCACGTGGATCTTCTTGTAGGATATATATATATATATATTATGTAGGTAGCGTAGTTTATAGGTCAGCCTTCGTCAAAAAGATACTCCGGTGTTTACTTAAAATATTAAAGAGAGGCTTTATTTCCCAGTTTAGGATTAATAGGGTTAAAGTAAGAATAGTCGAATATGCTATAATCCTTTCCCGCAATGGATGCGACTTTTCCTACTAGTTAGTCCTACTAGTTAGATTAAATAAAGGAAATATAGAAATGGAAAATGAGTAGTAAGTAAATGTACTCTCTTTTTTTTTTTGAAAGAAATATACTATAAAGCCGTGTGCTTGGGTATAGTGTCTTCTTACTAAAAGTAATCTTGCGAACAGCTCCTTTTTTCTTTCCCGGTCTCTTAAATTAACTAAGTAAGCTATACAAACAAATTATTCCGCTTGTTGCAACCTTTTTTCTGCAAGGATATGGTTTCGGAAAAGTTCTGCATGCATTTCTCTCTATTTTCGTGTTCTCTTTAGCCTCAATGTAGTGATTATTATTTAGAGTCTAATTATTATTTCTAGTATATAATAGAATAGGTTACACTCAATAAGAATATTTCTAAATCTCTGACTTTTGACTTCCTTTTTGGTTTACTGCAAGTGCTAGAATTTGAACGGCTAAGAATAATAGTAGTAGATTTCTAGATAGGTCTTTGAATTCCAAGTATAGCTTACACTAGCAGCGTATAAAGAATTTAGGTTTCTATCTATCTCTAAGTGATTTTCCTGGAGTCTCTTTCCTATGTTTCAAATTCTTTTGTATTCTAAATTATTAGCACTTCCCCTTTGACCTGTATTTTTTCTTGATTTTTTAGAAATCTAAAGAAATTCTCATAGATCTTCTATATAAGAATAAGAGAGAACGCTTCTGTCTTCTTGAAATTTCATGCATAAAACTTGTCCGTCCTTACCCTATCTTCGTAATTAAGGAATTCCATTGACAAAACCTGCAGTTTGCTCATTCGGTAATAAAATAAGTAGCCTGCACCACTTCACACTCTTTTCTGAAATTTCTATTTACCTAGGTAGTCAACAACCGACGCTGTTTGTCTTGGTTAATAAATGAAATAACATGAAGACTTTATTTTTCCATTTCTTTTATTATGGGTTGTAAAGGATACGAACAAGATATTGCTTAGAAGAGAATAGACACAAGGAATATCAACTATTTCTCTTATTTCTAATTTTTCTATTTGATTTATAGAGTGGGTATAGAAAAGAACTCGATAATAACTTTATTCTGCTCGCTCTTTAGAAAAAAGGTCTAATTAGAAGCACGGCTAATAATTGTTGTTGTCTACATTGTGAAACTTGTACTTTTTGTTTTGGATTTGAGCCTCTAAGAATTCTGCGAATGATGGGATGTATATAAAAACGATGGTTGCCAATAATTTGAAACAAACAAGTCTTCTTATTATATTACAAGGTGCCACTTATAGAGAAAGGACACGTTCTAAACCTAAATCTACTAAATTATGCACTTTACCTAGACGCGTAAAGAATACTTTTTCGTTTTAGTTCATATGAAACTTTTCAATTTCCAATAGACGATCAAGGTAATTGTAAGTCGTAGTCCAAGGGTTTTCTTCTTCCTTCTCTCGGTCTCTTCTATACTACTATACACACTTAGTGCTGGCTATACGTTTGGCAAACTTGTCTCTGTCTATGCGAATAATTCATTTGGGAGGTCTTAGAAAGTCTAATAAAATCTATCAAACATAACAACATTACTCCAACCAAGTCAATATGCTTTCTAATCTTACATGTATTCACCCAACGAATCATAGTTTGATATCCGATCATTTCTCAAATTCATGGGATAGAATTTACAGTATTTACGTAAAGAGAAGTACTTAGGGCGAGGAATACGTAGTTAGATCTAAGGCAGTAATTAGTTCTACTTGAACCTCTCACAAATCAAAAATACGTAAGCGGATAAAAGTAAGGAATCCCTCCAGCAACTGTACGATATCGTCATTTTTAGTTCCTTATTCAGCTAGAAATGGAAATAGAGTCTTGTTATCCCTTGTTTTTCTAATTCCTCGAATATCTTTTTGTAATACTTTTCCCATAGAATTTCGAAATCTTTCAAACTATGTTATTTTCCAAGCCTAGTTTTTCGATTATTAGAAAGCCCTTTTTTTCGGGTATTCTGACCCGTTAATGTAGCTAATCTTTTCTTTTTACGTCTTAGGTATATATTCTAATATAATAGAAATCTATTTCTGAATATAATACAGTACACAAGCCTATTTTTTTTTATCTCTTATGTCTTTTAGTTCATTCTCGTTATATAGAATTCATGTATCCCATTAGAATATTTTGCTTTCGTTTTCTATATATCTCTACTATCATTTCTTTCAACCTTTTTTGGGCGAGAGGACTCTATTGACTTTTTGACTAGAATTTGTTTCTAACGACAACTCATGAAGTTAGGGCATGTAGGATTTCTAGTTGATAGGAGTAGGAAACATTGAGGACCTTGAAGTGGCCTGTCTTACTTCTTACAAGGAATGCCATTCTATTATCCAACCAAAAATAGAAGATAAAAGAAATAGAATACTCTATAAAAACAGCCCTTCGTCTAATAAAAATAGAAGAAAATCATATTAGTATGTGAAGGTGTGTATTCCCATTCTTAAGTGATTCAATTCAATGTATTAAGTATTATATCTTACAAGTAATATTATGCCTTTATCCTATCTTCGTAATTAAGGAATTCCATTCACAAAAATTGTAGTTCATTTGGCGGCAGGTATCATCCGGCATCGCGGTTACTTATTTGATTATTGAGAGTTTTTCTGGGCAGTCAAGAATTTCTATTGTTTGCTCGGTAACATAATCTATATTTTAATAGTATGGAAGTGATCTAACACATACACATTGAAACATTTCTCAAACAAAAGACGTACTTATTCTATTCGTATAGGAGATTCGATATTATATGCATAAGAACTATTTTTTTTGCTTGTACCTGTTCTGATCTCGTTTTCGTTTCTGTTAACAATTCAGTAAGGAATATGAATATAGCACAAAAAAGCTTCTTCTTTATTTTCTTGTGCGCAATATCACCTGCGATCTTGTTGTGATCCTTAAGATTAGTAATGCAAATATTGGCCGCTCTTAAAGCTTTTTCTAATGCAACGAATAATAACGAACGAACACCAAATACCCACCATAAGTACATGAAATGAAATGTATGCATGCGAGGTTAAGAAATAGACTACCTACACTACAGAAAAAAGAAATAACTGGAGAAATAGAAATATTTCACTGTGCGATCTATGTGATTTTATTTGTGTTCACTCAATCTAGTAAAGAAATTATTAGGGAATGAGACTTATGCTCCATTACTCTGCAAACACTCTTTTGTTCTCTTGGGACTCCCTTACTTTTTTGCCTATATTCGTGTGTTTGGATATGTCTTTTTAGTAGATCCTTTGGTTTGGTTAATGTTGATAGAATGAAAATAAGTAATAGTGTTGAAGTGTTGTCTTGCAGTCAACGTATCCTTGGCAAATAGCATAATGCGTGTAAAAAATAGAAAAACCCGGTTCTCCTTTAGTGATTGTACTTGGATAGAATTTAGTTAGAACTAGACGAAATGCTTTCATTTAATTGTTTGAGACAACATAAAATGTATGGCGCTGCACCAATGCAAGACAATATAATACATACAATAAGGGTTCAATTTAGAAGAAATATACCTTTACCTTTCTATTATTTCTAATCATTGCTAAACAAGGATTTCCTATTTACTGCCTGCCTGAGTATTTCTTTCTTACTATATCATTTTGTTCCGAAAGAGAAATAAGAAAAAGAAGGAGTGCAAGAAAGAATATAGCAGAGCAGTGTATCCCAAATTCTAAGAAAAGTAAGAAGTAAATACAACAGAGAAATGGATTCTTACCACTAGATTTCATTGAGTACACACCATATCGGTTATATCATATCAGTCTAGAAAGTTTCGGCAATAACTTGTTTTTAGCTGGGATGTAAGGATCAGTGCAGAATTGTATTCTTGTTATCCTGTGTTCTCATAAATTCTACCCACAATTTCTAAGGTAAGCCCGTTTTCGATTCTTTTCTAATACTACTAACAACTATATTCTAAACTAGAACTATAAAGCAAGAAATATTCGAGGGAGTTGGTGGAATGCTTAGGATATGGTCAAAAATGCATATTATATGTTATTTATTAATTCTAGATCTTTGTGATTTAGAATTGTTGTTGAAACATAGCATAAAGAAATAAAAGAAATACCCGGGAGAACAACATAAAGGAAGGGGTACATCTTCCAAGTACTAACTTAGTAGATACGTTAGGCATACTCAGAAAGAAGGAATCTTGATCAACTGCACACGCACGAGTCCTTTTTTAAAGGGCATACATAAAGGAGAATTATTGGTATAGTTTTTTGTTGGAAGTCTAAGAGGAAATGAAAAAGACCTAATAGCTGACATTTCTAAGAACATTTAAGGGAAATAAACTACATTCCTAATG
>JAYMSR010000094.1:0-22036 GCA_036897825.1 Plantago rigida
AAGTATATATCGATGAATATCGATACTACCCCACCCAAGTTTAAATTACAAATATGTACTTCCTCCGTCCCGAAACAAGGTCCATTTTACCATTTTTTGTGTCCCAAAGAAAAGTTCCCGTTTCCATTTTTTGGCACATGTTCCTTCCATTATAATGTTAAAATATTCAAAATTTTATCAAAAGTTATATTCATTTTCAATATTAATTGAAAAAGTACAACCAACTACATTATTTTATTGAAAATGTAATGGGTCCTTATTTAGTTGACCATAAAGCAATGGGAACCTTGTCCTGCGACAAAGGAAGTACTATTCACCGACACTTTGAAAAAGAATTGATTTGACCCAAACTACTGTAGATCACATTATTCTATTCATTTTTATTACGTAATAATACTCACAATTTCTTTTTCACCTTTTAATAATTAATTTAAAGTGCCCTTTAATAAAATTTCATGATTTTATGATAATTCAAAGAATTTGTATGGTGCCAACGGTTGGTTTAGGTCCTTGAGTTCACTTAAGCAAGGTCTCGAGTTCGAACTTTGTGGATGTGAAAAATGCTGCTGGGAGAGCCGCCCCCTCAAAAAGGGCCCGACAGTGCTCCGCTGGATTAGTTGCATGTAGCGGATACAAGAAAAAAAAGAGTTTGTATGGTCATAGAGCGAACTTGATTCATACAAAAATAATTAAGCAGTAAACGTTTAGCAAAAAAAAAAAAAATGGTAAAAAAAAATTCAAAAACGTTTGCATTATCAATTTCCCAAGAAACTGAAAAGTGCCAAACGGCAGAAAAACGGAAAATATTGATTTTTCCTTCAACATTTTCCCAAGGAGTTTGATTTTCCTTTTCCCTGAAATCCCTTAAACCATGTAGAGCCTTAGCTTATTAGGAAACTTCTGAATTGGCTAAAATATAGAAAATTGGCAATTGATTATGTAAATTGGAAACTAATTATATTATACCCCTTGCAAGAAGTTATCATCTGAGATTATTTCTTTTGAGTGAGTTATATTCAAAAGACTATGTTATTCATAATACTTGAATTTTTTATATCCAAGATACTTGCACGACTAACTAGAATGAGTATAAAAGTGGTACCATGCATCACACAATATTTATGCCAGCCGGTAATTAAATGGCACCATGATTTGGTCATGGTACCATTATCATCATTAGTACTAGACCTTGGCATATTTATACTTTGGTAACAGACTATGGCACCATGGACCAAGGTGACAACGGGTAATTACATGCAACCATGGTGTGGAAGCATTTCATGGTTAGTACCAGATTGTGTTTTACACTTTATTTTGCATTATTGCCCCTATCGGTTAATATTATTCATAAAAAACACCTAACTACCGTATATGTTTAGACATGTTCTCTCCTATCTCTATTTACTTATGGGTTCTGAGTTGAAATTAATAACTAGTGATAGTAAAAGGTGCTTCACTAGAGTTTTTGAGTTGTGACATTAATAACAATATTATAGTAAAAGGTGTGCCTTTCGCATCCTTCTGTGGTAAGTTAATGCAATTTTTTTTGTCATAATTATTGAATACAAAGTCTATGGGTTCAAAACTTCGTATTTACATTTTTTTCCCAGCATGATAGGAGTAAGATTAATTGTTATGTAAACCATGATCAACACAATAAGAATTATACATGGGCTTTATGGCAGATATGTAGTTTTGAGACCCCCTGCATAAAAGACAGTAATCTTCTGGCCTATTTGAAGCTTTCCTGCTGCAAGTGTCTTATATACTCCAGCCAGTCTATAATTCCAAACAATTCATGCATTAACAGATATTTTTGCGAAAGGAAATGAAACAGATGATGATGATGATACGGGAAGTGAGTCGTCCAACTCCCTATCCTTAAAGTCTGTTGCTTATAACGAAACTACTCCCAGTGTGAAGAGAGATTTGCTCCTGGTGATTTTCTGCACTATTGATACTTTTTGTAACTGCATAAATCTATTGTAAACATGGACTAAGTTTTGATTCCCTAGGTCCATTTGCTTCGCCTTGCTTGTGCTGCTAAAGGACCACTTTCTGATGCTTTACCAGAAATTACATCGGAGCTACTCAACCTAGGGGTGCATACTTATTATCTAATTTATACAAAAACCTTGCATCTGATGAGACTTGGTATTTCTTTTTAATCTGGTTTTCATCTCCTTTTCAGATTGTTTCAGAGGGTGTTCGTGATCTGGCTGTTAAAACATCTTGTTTTGAGGAGACTTTTGATCGCGTTTTTAGGCATCATATTGTTAGTTAGCTGTGTTTTAATTTTGCTCTACCATGAGAGTTGGATGGTCATATAGTTAGTGATTTCTACCTTTGGCTAAATGTTCTGACAGGGTTCATCTAAGATCTCTAACTTTTGGAAAACTGATTTTGGTGAAAGTTCTTCAGTTCCAATTTCTCGTTATTTGGGTGACTTTGAGGAGCTTCAACCTCTCGGTGAGAATATGCATTCTTTACTTTTCATTTTGGTTGAATTATATAACTATTCTTATTGTTGCCGCATCAATTTTATGAGGAAACTGGTGTTTTATTTTCAAGATTATGATGCAATTCCATGTTTAGATCAAATAACAAAACTGAAGATTCGATTTTGAGAAGCCCGGGCTCATGTAAATGATCTATAACATTGAATCTTAGGCCGTGACATGGGTGTTGGATGGTAAGAAACCAAAATTGCATAGACCGGTAATTTTTATTAATACTAACCTAAAATAACTACTTTCAGTTTTTACATATATAGACAAATTTTCATTGTAAAAGGTATTACTATTTTTACTAAAAAATTGTAAGGTTTGAATTCATAATTAGTGCAATATTTTATCCTGAATGCATTTGAATAATAAGTCACTCTACAGTAGTACAGTACTATGTTTGATGCTCTAAGATTGAGTGTTTAATTAGACTCTAATACAACCCGATTCACCTTGACTCAACTTAACATAGAATTGATCACATGGAATTGTTTAGCTTATTATCATTTCTCTTATGTATAATACTCGAAATTGTGGGTCAGAATGAAAACAGAAAAGGGATGTATATTAAAAAATAATGTGAAAGTATCCTATTTGGACTCTTTTTAGTTAGCTTTATAGGGTTTATGCCTACTATCAAAGATCATATTTAGCCAATTAATATGGACATAAATCAACATGCCCTTCTTTGACAGGTCATGGAGGATTTGGTCACGTGGTGTTATGCAAGAATAAGCTAGATGGCAGGCAGTATGCCGTGAAGAAGATTCGATTAAAGGACAAGACCCTGCCTGAAAATGACCGCATCTTGAGGTCCGTATATGAGGAGTCTCTATTTGGAAACCAATAATCTTTTCTTTTCGTATTTATTGATGGATTACGATTAATTTTCCCATAAAGAATTTGTAAAAGAAATAAATAAATGCATAACCAGAGGAAAGACGGGTTCTATTCTTTGCCGAATCGATTAAACCTCATACCCAATTTGATCGATTATATTTGTCCGAATAGATTAAATTCCATAGTGCTTGCCATCTATGATGATGGTTTTAAGGTTGAAGGTTTAATCAATTTTGGGAAGAATTGAACTTGTCTTTCATGTGTTTATGTCTTTGTTAAAAGAACAAAAAAATGATCGACAAATTCATGCCTAAATTACTAATTCGTTTGAATTGGGAGCAATTTTGACCTAATTTAAATTCGGGTAGTTGGAAATTTCAAAAGTACCAAAATTATATATTTCTTAGTTTACCACACCAAAAGTGGCGGTGAAGAACTTACAATACCAAATGGGCATGTCACCCCAAAACCAATATCTGGGCGCGACCGGCCATGTACCTTTTCAACCTAAAAAACAGTAAATTCTAACTCTAGAGGTAAGCCAAAGTATCTAAAATCCCATATACAAAGATTACCATTTTAGTAACCTCGAACTTACAATCCTCAGACTTGAAATTTGTTTTCACTTAGCACCACAATTTCCTCTAACCCAACTTGCCTCCGCTAGCAATCTCCTCAAAACTCACAAACACTCATAGCACTGAATGAAGAAATCTCATATACCTCAAACACGCACATGTCGGCTTTCACGTAACATAACAAATCCCCTACCAAAGGGGGCACATATACAAAAGCACGACAATACCCTAAAATGGTCAAACAATTCATATGCATTTTTTATGAGTTTAAACATACACTTTAATCCATGCATTTGAACAAAACAACTATTGCACATCACAAGCACACATGCTTGATCCTTTTAAACATACATATTATATCAAGTCCCTTACCTTGGTATAGCCACAAGTTGGTTGTCAAATATTAAAACTATATAATACAATAATACAAAACAAAAGAAGCAAAAGTGTCAAGAAATTTCCTTTACCTCAAATACAAAACGGAATCAGGCTAAACCAAGCTCCACTATCTTTCTAGAACTCCCTGAAAATCCCACTATGATGCAAGAACCCAAATGAAACAATAGTAAATACTATTCTCTGAAGTTGATAGAAATCGGTAGATAACTCCAATGTGAAGGAACGGTTAGGAAATAATTGAGGAGAGATAAATTTTAAAAAGCATTAGGTAAGATTTGGATGATACAATTTACCACCCAGTATAAAAATAGTAAGGTTAAAGATTAAAAGGCTTACCAGGAAATAAAAAACTTACCAGGAAAATAAAAGACTTGGAACAAGTTATAATTTGCAAGTTGAAACCCTGAGCTAACAGTTTGATGAGAGATCAAATTTATTAGATTGACTAATAAAAGCTTGGTGATGAAACTTACATAGACGATTAATAACAAAAACATGAAGGAAAAAAATAGATTTTAGGGAATTGAAGGACTGACCAAACTTCCGATAGCAACCAGACGACAAATTTTCATTTGAAAGAAAGGCATGATTCTTTTTAGGCCGGGATAGGGTATGGAATAAATAGTAATTAATATTAGCTTGGGAGTAATAATCTAAAGTTAGTGTTAAAAATATTACCAAGCCCGGTCCCCTACAGAAGTTAAAAAATCGAAATATAAAAAAAAAGTATGGGTTGTTACAGGGCAGATTGGAAAACATCTGATACCAAATTGAGTTTTTTTTATATAGCTGGCATTGGCCCTTCTCAGAATGGAAATTTAGCTTGTAGTATCTGACTTGTAAATATGGAGGCCTTATTTTCATAAACTCTCGATCTTTAGAATATTCTAAAGGGCAGTATTATACGTTAATTCTGTATTGACACATTATAGATATGACTTATTATCAACTGCTTTGTGTTTTGTTTGTTATTCGATAACTACAAGTCTGCTATAAGGATAACGAACTTTCTCTTATGACATGTGGCGTTGAACATACAATTAAAGTTTGCAGACGAATCATGTTTGCTGCATGTCAATTTGAATTTTTATTGAAAGGAGTACTCTTACAATCCTAAACAAAATTGTTTGACATGTATAAGAAGGGTGCTAATGATTAAATTGCATCTTTGTTATTAATATTTCTTCTCAACAATACATAGGTATAAATAGACAAATACTGAAGCAGTTTAGAAAAGTAAATCACACAAGGATATTTACTAATTAATGTTTATTCATTAGCATGTCTGCACCACTATTCATTAGCTGGTGCATTGTGCTAATTTAGACTTCATGTCTTATATGATGACGATATTCATTATTTTCACAACATGTTTCCAAGGAACAAACATGTTAGCAATCTTATGAGCATACTTCAAGGGAAATCTGCAAATTAAGTGAAAAATTTCAATAGATCTATGAGTCTACAACATTTTCAATAGCTTAATCTTATCTTCACTGACCTTGAAAATCGTAGTGTGGAATTAAGCTGTGTCAGCAGTTACTCATTTAGTAGTACTATTCCTCTTCAAGAAAGATACTTGGCTTTTCTTAAAGGATGACCCTTAACCGTTAATCCTGCCTCGGGAAACAAGTTTCTATTTATTGAACCACTTTATAAGCTTCTTAATATTTATCTTCCTTAAAAATGGCTTCCATATAACAATGACATCATCCAATTATTTAGTCACTCAAGAGTTCTACTTAGAAAGAAGATCTGTTTCACTCCATATTTTCCGCCATGCCTAACTTTTGCAGTTAGTATTGACTTCCATTATAAAATGACCCTCAGGGAAGTTGCGACGCTTTCACGGTTGCAGCATCTCCATGTTGTGCGGTATTACCAGGTATTTGAATCATGGTACATATACTACGCAGTTACCATTTTTTCCAGGATTTAATGACTTATGGTATTCAATGCATAAGTTTTGCTAAATTTTATGCAGTTATATGACAAAATAAAAAAGTTGCGTCTTTTCATCATGATATGACTTTGAGTTTCGTGTCTTTTATAATATTTTCAGGCATGGTATGAATCAGGTCTTGTTGAAACTGCTGATAACAATGTATGGGATTCTAGAACAGGCATGAGCTCCAGTTTCAGCTGTAAAGACTCGTGTACTACTGATCACCTTGGAAACGAAAATAGCCTTGAGTCGACTTACCTCTACATTCAGATGGAGTACTGCCCGAGGTTAGATTTCATTCTTCCTATATAAAGTAATGAAAAGAGGAACTAAATGTGCTAAAAAAATTTGTCAGTGAAAATGTTTAATTTCGTCTATTTGGTCAAGTTTAGATTTTGTCATTTACACGGTCCATAAATGCTCTTTGAAAGATACCTCAGCATATAACTCTTCCATTATCATTCTCCCAAGTTCTGGTTGACCTCATATCTCCGTAATTGCTTCATTTTGTTCCTAGCTATCTTTACACTACCATCTCCATCATTAACTAACTAACATCAGAATTGATCTGTTTCACAAAAGTCTTTGTCACCATATGTTCTCAACTCAATTTCCTTTTTATGTTTGGTAATGTCGTTTTTCTAAAAATCAGAGGGCTTCTTCTCTCCAGTAACATTGTTTTATGTCCTGTACTCGTTAAACACTGAGAGTATTAATACATTGATCCAACCGATAAAGTTATAACAAAAAATGATCTAGGATAAAATATTTCCTTATCTAGGAGCAAAATCTGGATAAATATCCTTCTGTTTGCTAGCTGAGCATCATTTTTTAATTTTGTACCTTTCTATGTGAAGATTCTAGTTTCTATCAATACTCGAGAATTGTAGAAACTAGAAGCAGTTTCTTGAGCGCAAGAAAATGTTGCAAACCATATATGTTTTGAGATTGAGGATTAAGATAAGAAATTGTGGTGAATTGTGGTTTGGTACATAGTATGTTTTTTTTCTTTCTTTTCTTCCAATTACTGATATATATTCTTGTTTTGGTGTGAAGGTCCGTAATTTTCAACTTCTGTTTGTGATATATATATATATATTTGGTTGACATGTTTATTATTTGGATGAAGGACTCTGAAACAAATGTTTGAATCCTATAACCACCTTGACAAAGAACTTGCGTGGCATTTATTTCGCCAAATTGTTGAAGGCCTCGCACATATCCATGGACAAGGAATCATTCACCGGGATTTAACTCCTAGTAACATATTTTTCGATGCTCGTAATGATATCAAGATTGGAGATTTTGGTCTTGGTAAGAGACCTTCTCAAACTCATTATATATTGGGTTCGTGATTTGATCTTATCACCTTTCTTTGTTAGTTTTCTACACTTACACTTAACTATATGCTAATAAGTCCATCTAAAAGAGAGGTAAGTAACTATGTGAAGTGGTGAATTCATGTCTACTTAAGTCATGTCAATCAACTTATCAGCCTTGGATAGCGAGCAGAGTGGACAACCTTTAAAAATGTTATAGTGGGGATGGCGGTTGCTAGGTCAAATATATACTACAATTTTATAGTACATGCTTATTATATAAGTATACAATAGGTAACTTACGGGCTGAAGAAAAGTGTTAATTGAGTGCAAAAGGGGCTTTTCATCTTTATACATCCACAAATTATATGGAGAAAGATTTTTCATGTTTAAACATACTCCTCTGTCAGAAATAGTTGTTACATTTGTGGTCAAACAATGTCAAGTTTGACTACGAAATTATATATTACGAAACTTTACATTCTAAATTTTCATTACATGATTTCAGTTAATTTTTTTACTATTATAGTTTAAGATTGATTCATAATCAAACTTGTAACAGGTTTACCACAAAAAGTCAAAATATAGCAATTGTTTTAGGAGAGAGGGGAGTATATACTATACAAGTTTGTGGACTGAAAATAGGCTCATGTGATGGTAAAACATGTTTTATTTCAAAGTGCCACTATTCTCCACCCACTACAACTATTTCACCCCGCTGCAGCACTATAGCTTTGCTATTTGCTGCTATAGAACATTGTGCCACTACTTCAGTCTCATGTTCCACTTACTAAGTGATGTTGTAAACTTAGCTTCTAGCATGCTTGGTTAAAAAAGTTATGTTGTTTTAAGAGTCCACGGCCACTGGTAAAGAGTCAATTGTGAAACTATTCAGTTTTAAGATTTTAGGACCACTATTCCATTTGGTCGTGTGAGTTTTTCACCGCCACATTTGCACCCGTAAGTTATCAAAAATTCTAATTTTGGTACTTTGATGATGATTCTGGTTAAATTAATTTAAATTAGGGCAAATTCACCCTAATTCGTTTGTTCATGCAAATTAATGATAATTCTAATTTTTTCGTTTTTCATTTTTACTAATACACCTTTTCCAAATAAATTCTTACTAATACGCCTTTTCTTACTAAACAACTATTCTTACTAATACGCCATTTCTGTCTATGCAACTTCTACTTTTAAATTAGGTTAATTCTTACTAATACGCCTTTTCCAAATAAATTTGGAGAGAATTTCCCATAATGTAAATTTGTTTAGCCGTAATTATCGCCAAAATACCAAACATAGAATATTAGATAACTTACAGGACCAAAAGTGGTAGTAAAAAACTTATAGGACCAAATTGTTCGAGTAGTAAACATACAAGAGCAGACGAAAGATTTTTCTTGAGAAAGATATATATATGAATAGCACTAAAGAAGCATAATCATATATGAAACAATTATTTGTTTGTTAGTAGAAGTTGATATGGACAATGTACTACTTCTCCATCTCAGCCAAAGATTTCCATTTTGCCATTTTAGTTGTCCCACACAAAACATTCCATTTCTATTTTCGGTAATAGGACAACCGACCTACTTAACCAATACCCTTGTAATATACTATTATTTATAACTTTACCATCTCACTATCTTTTTTTATTCATTTATTCTTTCTCCATTTTAATAATATTCAACTTTCCACTTTATCAACCCGCTATCAATTTTCTATCATCCCTTCTTAGTTTTCCTTTTAAATAAAATCCAATATTCTCCGTTTCCTTATTTGATTGACCAAAAAACCAAATGGGAAGCTATTCCCTTGCCGGAGGAAGTTGGTTAACGATGGTGCCTGTCCTACTTGTTATTGGCGAACTACATCAGATAGGTGCTAGTGTCGTTATGTGAAATTTATAGTTGATTGTTACTGACCTTTAAGACTTTAAGATGGTGGTTTCACCAGTGGTTGGGTTTGGTCAATCACATGCTAAAATCTCCAAAACTTGTTAGTTATCTTTCCATAATATATTAAGTAAATATTTTGTAATGACACGGCCCTGTCCCTTTGGGCTATTGTGGTTACACATGGACTCCTCCTCAGAAACAATGTTGGCCCCACAAACAAACACATGATTTTTTTTCCACGCACTCTGTCCACACTTGTGCATGCACTAGGAAACAACTTAGTGGGATCCTAAAATTGCTCCATTTAAGTGACGTACTCGTCACGTCATGCCTAGACCAACAACTACCCACCTTCGTGGATTCTGGATTGGTTCAAGTCCGATACTATTGTAATGCCTCGAGCCCCTTGTGGGTCGAGTCCTGATCCGTTGGGCCAGCACGGTTACACACATGGACTGCTCTCCGGGATATATTGTGGCCTCACAAACCAACACATGCACCTTACCACGTACTTTGTCCTCGTATGCGCGCCAAGAAACTTCCCAACGGGCCACCCATCCTGCTCCAGAGCAAGCACGCTAAACTTTGTAATTCTTATGGATGAATTCCCGAAAAAAAAGTTGCATCTTGTTAGTATGAATAGTGTTTTCAATCAGTTTAAGCTATTTGAAACTTTGGGGCTCACATATTTGCTTCCTTAAACTTTAATTAACTTTACAGATCTATCATACAGATAATGGTGCTTAATGTTGTTTCATATATCTTGAACTAACTTCCTGGCTTTGTAATTGAATTCAGCCAAGTTCTTGAAATTGGAGCAACTTGACCAGGATGTAGATGCTATTGAAACAGTTGGAATATCTATTGATGGTACTGGTCAAATTGGGACTTATTTCTATACTGCTTCAGAAATTGAGCAAGGGTGGCCAAAGATGAATGAAAAGGTAATGCGTTTTATCATGTTTGTCCATTGTTGGATATTTTCACTGATATGCTGATGCATTGTGTCTTTGGTCTTAGGTTGACATGTACAGCTTAGGAATTGTATTCTTTGAGCTATGGCATCCCTTCGACACAGCAATGGAGAGACATATCGTGCTTTCAGATTTGAAACTAAAGGGAGACCTACCTTCAGCCTGGGTCACCGAGTTCCCTGAACAGGCATCATTGTTAAGACGCTTGATGTCCCCAAGTCCATCAGAGCGACCTTCAGCCACGGAACTTCTTAAGGATGCATTTCCACCTCAAATGGAGTCTGAATCATTATATAGTAAGTAAATTCAATTTTATACTAAATATAAGAAGAGAATTTGAGAATGCTGATATACTTGGTCAATAATTTTAATCTAAGAACCTAATTATGGTTAGGTGTCACAAGACCCTGCTTGTACTAAAAATAAAGTACAGTTGTTATGATATAAGCATACTGATTCAGGTTTGAGTATTTCTGACTATTTTTCTAATGAGAGGGTTTTTCACATTTTGCTAGGTAGGAGTTTATACTTGTTTGGAAGACTATAACGGAAGAATAATTACTATTTCATTTGTGCTCTCTGAGAGACTGATAAGGTCTTTCTTGCCCGCCTTGCAGATGTATTACGGTCAATACACAGTTCAGAAGACAGAACCGTATACGAGAAAGTAGTTTCTACTATTTTTGATGAGGATATGTTGAACACAAAGGATAGTCATGAGAATGTTGGAAAACTGAAATTGGTTCGCGATGATACCTCATCCATTCTTTTCAATGACGTGGACACTGCTAATCGTGATTTAGTATTTGAAGTGGCTTTAGAAGTATGCAGAACGCATTGTGCAAAGCATTTGGAAGTTTTACCAATGAGAATATTGGGTGATTTCACGCAGTTAAATAGGTATTGCTTCTAGTCACTATACCTTTTCAGAATATGCTTATATTAGTCTTTCGATTATGGAAATGTATCTTCCACCTTTAAAAGTCTTGATGTTATTTGTTTTTCTTTCTTCTCTGAATGTCACATGCAAAGGAATAGTGTCAAACTGTTAACACATGGAGGTGACATGGTCGAATTTTGCAATGAGCTGCGTGTTCCCTTCGGGAAATGGATTGTGGCAAAACAGGTTATTTACCGTGCTTTTCCTTTTGAAATTTTCAGTTAAAGATGCGGACAATATAACATGCCACTCATGCAGTCATGCCTAGTTCTTATCCATCCATGGTTCTGGTTTTCATCTATTGTGTATGACCCTCACATTTTGATCATTCCCCAAGATCAGTTATACCAGAGTATGTTAATCAAACTTATACTCCTAATTAGGCATCCTTTCATTCTCCTTCCGTTTAATATTGAACAATGCAATTGTATTGGTTTAAAACTTTTTAGATTCCTTAGAGGTAACCCTCAGCTTGAGAGAATGTGAAGAGTTATGGTTTGCAAGGAGTCTGGTCTGCCTCATTCTACTTGTTTTGAAGTTAGAGGCTATTTCTGGGCAGAAGTCTAACGGAGTTTTTGTAATTTTGGAAGCCCAGTGTGGAATTCTGTAGCAATTTAATTTGTTGAACATTAGTCCATGTAAACCGAGTCTTAAATGAAATCCCTGTTCCATTTTCTTTTGTAAATAGACCATGTGTATTGTTTCTTGTCATTCATGACTAATGATTGGAAATAGAAGGAAAGGTTTCAATAAGACTTTTTTGTACACCTACTGAGCCAATTCTCTGTCTCCCTCTACCTATCTTATGCAGAAATCATTTTTTAGGCGTTATGAAATATCATATGTATACCGAAGAGCAATTGGGCATTCACCGCCAAATCGGTACCTTCAGGTTTATATGATATTCTTCTTAAAATACCACATTTACAAACTTATAAAGTTTTTGTATAACCTTGTCTGTTTACAGGGTGATTTGGATATTGTTGGAGGAGCAATTGCATTGACAGAGGCAGAAGTCATAAAGGTCTGAACTCTTTTTTAGCACGGTACCTCTTATACCCTTTTCTGCTAATGCTCAAATGTCTTCCAGATAAGAGAAGTAAAAGCTAAAAGGATTTGAACTTTGAGTTGTAAACATAACTTTCATGTAAACATACCTAGAAGTTTTGTGCAGACATGGGTGTTTTTACTGCTTTTAAACAGGGGGATATTGAATGCACTGCATACTCCGTTGAGTACCACCGTCAGCCATCCATAACTGAGTTATGTTATTAGTTTTTCTGCAAAAACATGCCGTGTCCATAAGTTATGGATATCTGGAGCTATATTTTAATTTGAATCATGGACCAAGTGTTAATTGTGAATGGTTTTAGAAGAAAAGACTAAATGGATAAGGTTTTATCATAAAAACAAGGTCTTTTCTTAATAAATCTATATATGTATGTGCTGCACTTGAGCCTAGCAAGTCATCCTTACCAAAAGTGACTAATTGTGTGCAAATGAACTTGGAACAAGATACATGCGCTTGACTAATCTAGCTTCTCACTTGGGCTCTCTCTATACTTGATGAGCACATTATTCTTGATGAGCTCAAATGTGCTTCCACCCCTTTTTATAAGTCTAGGTTGGAGATTAGATCCATCGATTTTTATTTGTCACCTACTTATACTCTTATTATTTACAATGGAGAGTTTACTATTACATTCAAAAGAGTTCTTTATATGATAGTCCCGTACTTTCTGTAATTGTAGTTTTTGCCACAAGCCTTCTAGATTATTCATGTGATACTTAAGCTGCTTGTTCGACAAAAACTATTGGAAAACATTTGGATGTCATATTATGTTTGGCTTTAAAATACCGCAGCTCATGGTTGAGGTTGGATAAGGATGAAGTGGGAGAAGATCTATATTGATATAATGGGATGGTGGTCAACCACAAGACTGACTTTATTTACTTATTTATAAATTTATATTTTTGTGTGTCTGGGTGTTCCTTGTTAATATATAAACTGTTTATTTTTATCCTCTGTCTTTAGTTATTGGGAACCAAGTATAAAAGTTCATACATGCTAATACCTCTCGATGAATCCATAGAACAACTATGCTTGTTCTCTTTGTTCCTGTTATTCTTGTGATGGCTATTGTATGGTTAGTTTAGTCTGCTCCAAGTCATTATGGCACGGGCTTAGGTTTACCTTGTACATGTGCTCTTCTTCTCCTTGTTTGTTCAATTTGAGTGTGTGTGACAATCTATGGTTCTTTTGTAGGCTACCATGGACATTGTCACTCGATTTTTCAGTTTGGAATCATGTGACTTGAATTTGAATCACGGTGATTTATTGGAAGCAATATGGTCATGGACAGGAATCAAATAAGAGCATAGACAGAAAGTAGTTGAGGTATGGTCACAAGTAATTTGATATTGCAGTCCTGATGACAAACATTTAGTTCTAAAGTTATAACTGCATCACAATGAAATCTCTTTAATATTGTATCAAACATGCAGCTTTTATCACTGTTGGGTTCATTGCGTCCTCAGTCATCTGAAAGGAAGTCTAAATGGGTGGTGATCAGGCGCCAGCTTCGGCAGGTTAGCTAGCTAGCAGTTCCTTGAAATTGAAACAGTTTTACCAACCACAATTATAGTTGGGTTACAGGTTTTTTATTTTTATATTGCATCAAGTTCTACCAAAACTACCTAAGATTCTGAACCATTGTTTGTACTTGCCATCAAATTATTAACTTGTTTCTGGCATTGGCACAAACTTAGCGAGCGCACTGGGGAAAACGCATGAGGTTGAGCAATAGCCTAAATGATTGTTTTCATTTTTCATTTCGAGGTCAAGTATTTTCCAGTTCTTTGTTTCTGCCTTCTCGTATGGAAGGAGATATTCCAATCATGCTATAAATATGCAGGTTCACTGGGCAGAAAACTGACAGGCATGTCAAACCCCGGTGTCAATGATATTCTAAGGAACTTTATGAGTCAAGTTTATTGTTGATTTTAAGCAAATAATATTTTCCTGCTTCAACCTCTGGCTTTAGTTGGCTGTCCTGATACTTATATTTGTTTTGGGCCTTTTGGCCTGGTTTACTGTCCAAATATTTGACATTTTCTTGGTAACCAAACTTGACCTTAAATATCATAATTTGAACTTTTTTGTTTTGGTAACGAATCTGAAACTTCTGTATTTCTGTGATATCTCATATTGATTGGGGAATGAATTCGCAGTGACATTATGGTTAAACAATGAGTGAATATCTCTCACTGCACTTTTACTGAATTCTTGACAGACCGAGCATTTTCTAATATTTATTATTACAGGAGCTGGACCTTCCTGATGAAAATTTAAATAGATTGCAAACTGTCGGATTAAGGTTCTGTGGAACTGCAGATCAGGCACTTCCCAGACTAAGAGGCGCTCTGCCTTCTGGTACCTTTCCATTCAATTATTCAGTTATCCGATTTGTTCTTTCTTGGTTTCTTGTTTCTCTCTCACTGCTAATTGGGTAAATTTACTTATTAATACGCCTTATTTAACATACTAAAAGTAAAATGTCAAACAAAATTTTCATTCAATCTCTAATCCATTTCCACTAATGAATCTTGAGAGCATATTATGAATACATGCAAAAAATAGGACTATACAGGATTAAAATGGTATTAGAGGTGGTACACAGTTTTTGAAATCAGGTGCATCAAAAGATTAGAATGCTACATGATTTAGATAATGTGGTACATGAAAATCTAATTTTAAAAAATTTGGTGCATGAAAAAAAGAATGGCATTGGTACATGACATAATTAAATGATACATGGAAATAATACATGACAACAATTCATTAATCTAATTTTGATTTTCCAAGGGGTTGCTATGGATCTTCAGCATCTCCTTAGGAATGTTGTGCATGCTTCTGTTTGTAGGTGTCTGATGCACTAGAAGTTGTAGAGAGCCTGTTCCCGCTTGTTAGATTATCCTGTGTGTTAGACTTAAGTTTTGTCTTCTGTACACGTTTTGCTATGAGGTGATGTAGTTTATTGTCTACTTGGAATAAAAGTTCATTTGTTCCGAAAAGAATTCGGAGAATGACGTGAGTGAATATGGAAAGATAATTATTTATCTCATAATCATTTAGTATTTATTACAAAAATAACCATTTATAGAATTGCATAAAATTTGTATATAATGCAGAGGGGTACAAATGTTAACTAAAGAAATGAATTACTAAATAAAATCATCTTTAGGGACTTGGATTTAATGTAACTAAAATGCAAAAGAAGCATTTTAATAGCTTTAAAGTTTAGTTAAGATTAAATATGGCACCTAAATGTATTTTTCTACCCGTGCAATTATTTGTCTGTTGCAGATAAATCCACACGCAAGGCACTTGATGAGTTGTCAGAGCTTTTCACCTTCTTAAGAATTTGGAGGATCAATAAAAATGTCTTTCTCGATGCACTTCTACCACCAACGGAGTGTTAACACAGGAAGTTGTATTTCCAGGTATTGAAGCTTGAATTCCCGTATGAAAAATATATTCAATTGAAGCACATTCTGTTATTTGGTCTAGTATCACTTCACAACCTTCAGACCTTGATTCCTTTTCAATTCCAAGTATAGCTTGTTGCGCCTTATTAATTCATTATTTGTTTTTGTGTGTGTTTATGTTGTCTATGGTATATTTTAAATTAAATACTTGCTTCAGCTGACTACAGATAAATAATCTTAATTTATCTCTACAGATATATTTACAGAAAGATAACAATCCTGTATCACTGACGGATGAGATACTGCTTGCAGTTGGCGGTCGCTATGATTTTTTGCTTCATCAGTTGGCAGATTCTGAAAATGTAGGTGGTACTTTGTGTTTCTACGTGGTTTCTTCTGTTTCTTTGGTAGCGTCATTAGGATTTAGGAGCAATATGTACTGATTCTTTTCTAAATGCCCATTCTGTTGTGTTATGTTATTACATATGCTCAATCAATACGGTTTGTTTACAAAGTATATCATCTCTATTCAATTACTTATAGTTTCCAATGTCCAACGTGAAAAATTAATGGTCGGACAACATTTTGAACTCCAGAAGCACCAAAACATTGCTTTATGTCGTTTGATTTCAGAATGTATCTGTTTCTGTCGGTTTCTCTTGCAGAAAAAGGATCTTTTGAGTTTTAGCATTTACTTCATTAGATTTTCTGCTTTCTTGTTGTTATGTTTAAATTCTCAAGGCAGTGCTCTGTGACTGTACTACTTCGCCATAAGCCTATTAGTGATTAGTATCTTGCAATGTCAGTGTTCCACTTGAATCTGCCATATATTCTGATACAATTGTGTTCTGGTAACTTTATACACAGAGAAGGTTCATCTATGATGCCTGTAAAATTCTGAGATGCCACCTATTTTCGTTCTCTTATTTATGTTGCTGGCTCGTGTATTTCAATTCTATGAGGATTACACTTGATTCAAATTCTGAGACATTGTTTTACCGGGATCAGTGTTGGAGAAATTGTCTTCTGTTTATTCTTGCTCTCGTTGGTTTGTAACTGTATTGCAAGCAAGTACGAATGGTTCTATTTTAAGTAAACTCCAGCAAGCCTAGCTTATATGGTATGGCATAGTAGGAGAGCATTTACAATGTCTATTCTGTAAAATATATTATCAAGAAGTAACACCAACCTGTCCTTCATATGCGATGTGCTTACAATTGTATTTATCTTAATACCAGAAATCAAATCCTCCTGGAGCAGTTGGGAGTAGTATTGCACTGGAGACTATTTTGCTGCATTCTTCTGTCGAGGCTAAAATTCGTAGGTAGTGCTCCATGTAAAATTCCAATATTGGTATTACCTCTACATCATTCTTTTTTATATCTTCTACTCACCCATGGACCTAACTTGAGCAGAAACATCAGTATGAATGTTCTTGTCTGTTCAAGAGGAGGAGGGAGCTTGTTGTTGGAGCGAATGGAACTTGTTGCTGAACTTTGGGATGAGAGTATTAACGTCAGTTATCTGGTGCATCTATTATACATTTGTTCTAATTACATAATTAAACTTACCGATGATAGTATTTGTTATCAGGCTGAATTCGTTCCCTTGAGTAACCCAAGCCTACGGAGCAATATGAATATGCAAGCGAACACGATATTAAATGTCTTGTTGTCATTGACTCAGGTGTATCACAAAAAGGTTCAGTCAAGGTTGGATCTTCTGACCATATAAAGTCTCAATCTAATGCTATGTGACTAAGATAGTACTGATAATATTCTGGAATTATGTACTGGTCTAAGATGTGTATAAATAGTATTAAATACCCATCTTCTATATGTTTTTTGCTTCAGGCTGCATGATATTTAATGAAATTAGAGGGGCCTCTATTGGAGCTCAAAGTCTTTAACCATCTTTTTTGTCAAAATTATTGCTGCTACACTTCATTATCACCTGTTCTAACAATGTCTTTAATATTTGTAAACCTGTTGCTAAAATATCTAATCGGTGGCTTAGGTCCGACATCTGGAACTTAAGAAAGAAAAGGAGGTTGAAAGGGAAAATCTTGTCAAATTCCTTTTAGAGGCTATGGCAACTCAATTTCGAAATCCCTCCATCTGGAGCTAGTTAAGGTGGAATACTCCAGGTACGAGTGCCCTGAGACTCCAATTGTCAGGTGTTGACAACATTCTTTATTTTCTTTTTCATTGTACAAATTTACACTCTTCTTTCCCAAAGAATGCAAACTCTTTATATATACTAGCTAGCTTTCTAAGTTCTTATTGCACTGGAAAGTTGTATTATTCTTTTGAAAGTTTTGACTACTACTGGCTACTAGATAAGAGTAAGACTCCCTATAGCAGCACAAATGGTTTACTATCAAGGTTCATTGAATAAAAGGTTAATCATTTATAACTAGCAAATGAGTTTATAAAATGTTAAAGGTTCTAGTTTTAAGTTAGAGACAGTTTATATTTTCCGTCTTTGTCCATTATGATGCGTAAATTACAAATATGTATTCTTAACTATATAATTTTCCGTGCCATATAGATAGGCTTGATATGCCAATAATCCATGTTGAAAAAGTGGATAATATAAGCCACTTTCTCTATGATGCTATTGAAACTCTGGGACTGGGTGAACATAATAGATGAATATGGTCGGACATGAATGAAATGTTTGAGATAGTTCAGAATTTGCACAGCTTTGTTTCCAGCATTCCACCAATCCAGCATATGTTTTTATCTGCAAACCTATATTTACAATTACCATATATAAACACTAGTAACACAGTGATGCGTCTTCTTTGATAGTAGACATTCCTAGCCTTCAAGTTCAAATGCCTGTTCCATAACCCTTGGACTAAGATTGTAACAGCATTATCTCTTCACCTTCAGAGTATGTGCCATTGGAGTAAAAAAAACAGTTGCTCTGTGCATCCGGAATCTCTCCTGTCTTTAGAGGTAGTAAATCAGTAAATGCGAATATATACATTTATTTGTACAGTAAACATTTTTAGGTTGATCATCTGTGAAGGCATGGGTGTGTTTGAAACTGTGGCGGAAAGCTTGTTCAAAGTCACTTGAAACTGTTTCAGATCTTATCGCTCATCTACCTTTTTGCGAAAATACTAATATATACTAGTTCTACAATTAATTTTGGTGACCATAAAGCTAGCAACGTTCCACAATAACAAACAAGTGCGGGTCACACTTAATCAATGTGCCACAAGGTATATCAAAAAGTTATAGACCTGAAATGTCTTTTTAACGCCCTTTTCCAATACGAAGAAACACCATTATATAAACTGTAATGTTTGTCTTTTAATGCCCTTGTAGACTGAAATGCTGCTTATAATACCGAAAATTTACAACCTTAATCCCAATCCCAGGAACATGTTATTTGATCAAGTAATTCGAACAGAATCACCACATATCAGTAAATAACAAAGAAAGATAATTTCAAATTAAGCTCTCAGACAGACAGATTTATCCTTGAACAGTTTGATGCTAAGAGCATTAAGCATTGCCCGTGAGTATTGCCGAGAACCCATCTTCCAGTCCATGTCTGTTGTCATCATCGCCTTAAATTCTGGGAAGCTTATACGTCCATCCTGTCGTGTTGAATATGCATTACATAAGGACGGTGATTAATCGTTCTTTTTCATTAGATATGCCAAATTAGTACAAGTGATCAAGCGCTGTACCTTGTCTAAGTCGGCATCAAAGATGATGTCGTGCACAACCTGGTCATTGGTGGGACCAAAATGATCATCAAACAAATATTGCTGTAACTCATCGAACTCGATGTACCCATTTTTATTCTTGTCAAAGTGTAGAAATGCTTGATGTAGATAGTCATCATTGCTTATTTTCTTCATGTGTACAACCAGTGTCACAAACTCTTCAACATTCAACATTCCATTTCCATCAGAATCGGCCTTTGGAAACAAAATAAATATAATCAGTTACCTACCTTTGCGCGACCTGAGTAGCTGGTGATCGCAGTTTATATAAAGTCTGTTTGGTGAATGTTACTGATATATTCGCTTGTTTGACAAGTTATTTTAACTAGTTTTTCTGTATATATGGTGACTTGTTAGTTACCAGTGACTTTACCAGGTCGTTTTGCCAAACACACATGTAAGTATGTATATGTATACTTACAGCATCAAGCAATAATTGAACATCAGGGTCAGGAATTTGTTGGCCAAGCATTGTAAGACCCTCTTTCAACTCCTGGAAATTCAAGTTCCCATTTTTGTCTGCATCCATCTTATGGAATATCTGTTTGATACTATGGATTTGGTCATCTGGCAAATTGTCCGCTACAACCTGTATGTATGTATGTATATTAACAACTAACTTGCAGTACGTTTCATCCATCAGTTTGTGAAGCAACTACTTACAAATGATAAAAACAAACGACTTACTCGAAGAACTTTTTTCTTGAACTTGTTCATCAATGAGAACTGCTTGATTCTCGTTCTAACATGTTCTCCAAGTGGTATATTTGGGACATTTTCAGAATTTTGTATCCACTGGTTTTCTTCAAAGACAAGACCAGAACACTATGTATTAGTTCACTTATTAACACTTAATATGCTTATCAACACATAACTGCACTGATATTATGTGTGTATGTATATAGAGAAGAGTGGAAGCTAAGCAGATGTATAGATAGATTTCAAGGTAGGTAGATACCAAGAACTTCTTGGAAAGTGAGTCGATTGTAGGGGTTTGATTCAAGCATGCCGCGAACCAAAGTCTTAGCATCATCTGAGATTTTTGGCCATGGATCCCTCTCAAAATCTATCTCCCCATGAACTATCGCCTGTGCAATTCCCTCTTCAGTTTCTGCACTAGTTAAACAGACATCCAATCTTACCTCTTAGTTTGTGTTATAAAATTTCAAGTAGAAGGTAGAAGCCGTATATATTTGTGACGTGTGATTATGAGTCGATGAATTACTTGCCCAAAAAGGAGGAACTCCACACAACAAGATGTAAAGAATAACACCAGCACTCCAAACATCAATTTCTGCACCATAATTCCGCCTTAGAACTTCTGGTGCCATGTAATATGGACTTCCAACAATTTCAGTGAATCTCTGACCTAATTTTACATTCATCTCGGTAAAACATTTAATGTCAAAGTTCTATATTGAATATATCATTAAGGTATGAGGTAAGGTGCTACGAACATAGATAGATACCTGACTCGAAGAATATGGAAAGTCCAAAATCGATGGCCTTAAGTGGTGCATTTTCATTGTCGTTTGCATATAAGAAGTTCTCTGGCTTAAGATCTCTGTGTATCACTCCATGTTCATGGCATACCTGCATGTTCAGTACAAGGCGGTAAGCCAATATGTTGGTTATGTTGAAGAAGATGATGGTGATCATTTGCATATATTGGTTATATTGATTTTACCTTGACAACCTCAAGAATGGTCTTTGTAACAAGGGCAGCAGCCCTCTCAGTGTAATGGCCTCTAGTAACAATCCTATCAAAAAGCTCCCCTCCTTCGCAGAGTTCCATAACGAGATAAATGGCCTCTTGTCGAAGCATTGATATGTAACACCAAACTCCCCTCTGCCCAACTCCTTCCCAAACTGATACTTTTGCAAAATGTCATTGCCTGTTGGGTCTTCGAGGACTTGGATGGGTGTAGAGAACTTCTGGGATCGGGGAATGCTGAGTTTTCCGGTCTTTTCTTGGTTGCACGACAATGAAGAAGATGACGGTGATTGTTTCCCTTGCCGGGTTCTCCTCAGGAGGCTTGAATTTCCAGGAACGGACATGCATGCTCCCATGGCTAATACAAGAAAATTGGAAAAGACAAGACAAAGTTGTTATGGTTCTTGTGTTTTTGTTTGTAAGATGCAAGGATAAAGCTTAATTGGTTGTGTTTTGATTTTTTCTTTGCATTTCCCGCATTTAACTCAGGTCCTTCAATTTCTTCTCATGGCCTCTTGTTTACCACTCACTACAAGTGATTTCTTTCTTTTTGTTTCTTTTCTTTTTTTTTTTGTTTAGACTCTAGAGGGGAGTCAGTGTGTAACATCAGTTAAACGCAACACAATTTTCGTTAAATGCAATACAATTTTTTCGTAAATTGATCAAGATGCCTGTAACTCAAAAAAATT
>JAYMSR010000095.1:0-22002 GCA_036897825.1 Plantago rigida
GTGGTATAATGTCTCTAGCTGGAAGGACTGGTTTTATCCACCCGAATTCAACTTCGTTCGAAATAATGATGTTTAGGTCCGGTCTGGCATATTAAGTTACAAGACCCGACCGAAACATTTTATAATTATTAAGTTAGTAAAAACTACATTATTTCCGCGTGGGGTGGGTTCTACATATACTCTCTAGGAGGGGGAAACTCTCTTCGATCTTCTCTCTACTTTCTTGATCCATAATGGTTATGGGGATCTGATACTCTCTAGATGGGGAAACTCTCTTTAATCTTCTTTCTACTTTCTTGATCTCTATAACGAGCTGGGGGATCGGGGATCAGCTGATAGTCTCTAGGCGGGAAAAATATCTTCGCTCTTCTCTGTACTTTCTTGATCTCCATGACGGGTCAGGAGGGGGGCGAGAACCGTACCATGTGAAATTATGTTCGTAGAATAATAATTTTTGTGTCTTTGGTGGGGTGACGCATACCACTGAGATTGTTGGAAACCGGTGGGTTGGAAAAAACAACAATAACATGTGAAATATGTTTGTATAATTTCCTTTTTGTGTGTGTGGTGGAGTGACCACATACCACCGCGGGGTTGTTGGGAATAACCATATTGATTGTGTTGTATACTTTTCTATTTTATTTTGGTTCAGTTTGATGAAATTTTTTAAAAATAACATATACATGTTACTAATTAACATGTCGGGTACGGTAGAACCATATTTTTACATTTTATATAGTTAAAATAAATAACACTCAATGATTATGAAGAAGGACTACCGACGAACACCACAATCAACGTTGTTCGCATAAATTTGACTACCTTATTTTCTCGATTAATTTATTTTATCATCCCTTTCTATTTATTATTAAAAATAAATTATGATGCCACAGGTTATTACTAGTATTTATTCTAAAATTACAAGTCTCACGGCCAAATAAAATTTCCATGTCTTAAATTTAATACAAAGTCTAAAAAATGCATGATTTTTCATTAGAATAGAAAAAGTCAATTTTTTAAGTTGATCGCGGACACAATGTAAATTTTCCAGTTGTTAAAACCCCCAGACACAATAATAAATTCCTCAGTTGTTAAAACCTCAGACACAATGTAAATCCCTCAGTTGTTAAAAACTCCAGCACAATGTTAAAAACCCCAGTTGTTAAATCCACAGACACAATGTAAAACTTCAGTTGTAAAAACCTCAGACACAATGTTGAATCCACAGTTGTTAAAATCCCCAAACACAATGTAAACCCACAGTTGTTAAAAATCCAGATACAATATTAAAAGTTATTAAAACCCACATACATAATGTTAAAATCCTCAGACGTTGAAATTTACTGGTCTTACCACTAATCGCGAGCAATTTAAAAATTAATTTTTTTTTATTTTAATGAAAATCATAACTTTTTTGTAACTAATTTAAATGAGGTGGGATGTGCCTGTTTTATTACCTTTTCAACTTTGCTATAAAAATAAATTGCAAATCAATCCTTTTTATTTATATTGTTCTTAATGCACATCCACAAAGTTTATAATTGTAAGATAATCCCTAAATACTTCTTGTTCTCTCCAAAATTATCCAAACATAATTGCCAAACAATCATATAATCACTGATATACATCCAATCATTTATTCATTCTGTAGTTCCAAGTTCCAGTACAGTAATCCGTGGTTTCGACACAACAGGAAAATAAAACATCGAGACAAGAAACCGCTCCAGTCAGATTCTTAAACAGATATGATACTCGGAAAGTGAACAGTCATTGAGGAAAATAGAATAAAGTGTTACATGCAGCACTTATCTTAACCAAGAAAAGAATTGGATATGATACTCTCTATTTTACAAGGCATAATTTATGTTTATTTATATCACCACAAAAAAATCTCAGATCGAATTTGCAACGCGTAGCAACATCTCAACGTATTGTATCATCTTAAATGAGATTAATGGTGAAAGAGACGTAAGGGTGTGAATCTGCATCCCCTCCAAAACCAGCCATCCCAACTTCATCCTCAGTTTTCCAGTAGGTGCTGCAGGTACACAGAAGAAGAATGATATAGTAACCCATTTAGCCATACGGCAACTATGTCAGCCACGACAGTAACATTTTCTGATTTAATGGAGTAGTAAACATGGGTTTTAATAGTAAATCTTCTAGCATTAATTGCAATAATTTTTATTAATGTTGTGCTTAAAATTTATTTTTGTCCTTTAGAACAATTTGTGAATGATACAAAGGAATCATATCCAAGATACATGGTTATATCAATTATGAATTATGAAGCGTTTGAACCAACTGCAGGATGGACGTTTGAACCAACTACAGGATGGACGGCATCATACACTTATATACATATTTGATTTATTTGAGATGCATGCATATAATGAAGCAACAGATTGATGTTAGATGGCAGGGAAAACATTACCTGTTTGAACTGCTGGAGAGTCCCTCCAGAATGGAGCGTACTTTCTTCTCACTTTTTAAAGAAGGAGACAGTACGACAGACTGAAATAAAATTTATGGATGAGTTAGAATAGCAAGTTGTAAGGAAGATTGAGACAAAGAATCATAGACTGAAAGTAAAGAAGAATTGATAGTTATATACCAGGAATGAGGGAGGAAGACCATAACGCAAAATGCTTTCGCAAAAGACACGAACTGCACAAAAGTGCATCCAGGAGGTAAAAACCTGCAACACAAATAAATCTACCCTGATTAATCTCAGTACCTATACGCACTGTATCTGGGCAACGAATATTAGCGGCATTTATAAGGACTTTTTCGTTTTCAGTTCTTTCAGAAGTGAAGTGCAATTGTTTATATGCTCGATGGGAAAAGTTGCAAAAGATTATATACTAGTGTCATACTGTCATGTATAAATATCCTTCCAATAATTATGATTTATGAGCTAAGATGTATTATGACTTATTATGAGCAAGGGAGGACCATAAAATTGTAATCCCTATGGAGGGAATAAGTTCCATTTAAATGTCAAGTCAAAATTAAGTAAGATTAATTGTAGTATATTATAGAGCAAGAACAGTCTTAATCCTAAGAAGCAAAACCACACCTCTCCATAACTGGTATAAGACCATTGCAAAAGAGAGTTTTTCAGTGCTTCCTGGTCCTGCATTAACTTCTCAAGCTCCTGCTTCCGACTCTCTTGGGATTCAGAATTGTATTCAAAATCACGAATCTGCATCAAATAACAATTTAGTACTATTATTCGGGAAGCTCTTCCGATAGAATTATTAGTAATCACATGTCACTATCATCCATTTTTTGAAAGTAAAGGCAGCAATTTCTTATAAATAAATAAAAAAGTAAACATCACGATTCACAACTCACTTGAAAATTTCTTTCGCGTGCCTTGGTTCTAAAATTGTCAGCATCACGACTGAACAGTGTTACAGTATAAAGAGCATATTCATTATCCTCATGTAGCTTCTTTGAGGATCTCGGGACCTAAAGAAAAGTTTATTCGGAAAGTGGAGGTCATAACTTGGCAGGACGAGCATAAATGTCAATGGGGTGTTTTTATATGCAGATTTTAGAGGGAAAATAATTCCTGATAAATCTTCAATGCAATACTCACTACATATGTCGTCAGTGTCTCGTAGCTTGATAACCAATCCTTTTGAGAATACTTAGAGACAACTGCAAGGAGGGTCGTCAGATGTTCTGAACTAACGACGTCCTCTGGCTTCACCAGATCGGAAAGGTCCCGGACAGCTAAGCTGCAGTGTGAAATGATTTGAGATTAACTGGTACTGCAGGTGGTGCATTAATTAAAGAGAGAACCATTGTTTTGTTTTTTTCCTTTTCGGGGGAAACCGATGATCAATGACATACCTTCCACCCTGCTTTCGGTTAATGGCATTAAGTTGGCTGCGCACATTGCTATACTCAGCAACACGAACCTGAGAAGACAGTACATAAAAGTATAAAACCATAAGATGCTTACGAAAGGGTTATAAACAAGAACTTAGACATTACGAGCCAATACTTGCATCGAGATTTGTGTATCTTTGAGTCTTAGCTTCATAACAGTTCACAGAGAAGGGCCAAAAGGAAATGGGTGGAGTTTTAATTTATAGAAGGTACAAACAGATAGAACTAGACCTTGAAGCATAGAACTTTTTACTTCAGTGAAAAATTATATCTATGAAGTCGTAACCACGTCTGCAGCACTAATTTGTTAGCTGGGCTGTTTCAAACTAAACTTGGTGCAATTTACCCACAAAACGAAATAAAAGTTAAACTGGACAAAGATGACGGAGCCAATGTGTGAGTTCCTAATGCATACTGAATGGACTAGAGCTTTCTCTTACTGGTGGTTCTAGACTTCAAATCCGGTAGTTCTTTGACAGCGCTCTAAAAAAATTGCACAAGAAAACACTTTAACTCCACCATACTTTCCAGCCACCAAACACCAATAGTGACGGAAAATACATGTCCACTCAATAAGCACCACAAGGAAAGCTTCCATAGCCAAATGTGTCAATTTCTAAAAAATCAAGATCTTAACCGTCCCAACTAAGGATCCTATATAGGCTATACTCGCACATTATGATTTCCAAACTACCAACCTAGAGTATCTGTATACCTTCAGATCATCTTCAATTTTTGCAACTTGTACATGAATCCCATCCACAATCTCCTTAAGTGGTGACATAGTTGGATACTTGGCCTCGTCCCACACGAATCTATACATACAACAATGCACAATTCAGCATAGAAAAGAGAAGTTTCACACGATTCAGAATTCCGGAGCTGGATCGGATTACCTGGTGAGGTAAGAGTCAACAGGAACCCCATCAACAGTAAGAGAACTACTCACAGCTCCCGATGCCCTCTCCAATTCCTCGACCTGACGCCTAATTTTGTGCGAAACTCCTTCAATAAAGCTGTTCGACTACACCTAAACAACAAACGGATCAAATTACGCCACCAAAATCAATCAACTAATCCAACTACAGCTTATGAGAGACTTACCTTCAACAGATCATCACTGAGAGCCAATAGAGAATCTAAGGTTCCTACTCGCAGATTCGGAATGTTGAACTGCGTAACACAGAAAAATTCACTCATTTTTCTCAATTGAAAAACAAGCATTGCTAAAGCCAGATCTAATAATCCGAATCCAAATTAGGAGATAATATGCGAAACATTGTAAAACAACTCACCCTGTATAGCGGAGTGTCGAAGGATTGTTTGGAGATGGATTCCTGAAGGCGACTCCAGAGGGTAGAGGCAGATGAGCCTTGACAAATGGGCAGAGAGGCCACCCAGTAGCGAGTCGCCATGATCGATCAGATCGCAAGATGAGTGAGCTTCGAGTAATTCGAAATTTACAGTCGAGTTTTTGTGGAGAAGATGAAGTTGTGAAGAAGAAGAAGAGTCGTAAATTGATTGTGATTGTAGCTAATCGGATCAGTAGACGTGAGGTAATAATTTACATTTGGTCCATCAGTTCGTGCATTTTCTATGTTGGTCCATTAACTTCTCCAATCTAACTATCTAACCCCCAACAATTCGTATAGCGCACTTTAACACAATTACACAAAAATTGTCAATATGGTACTTTGATATGTTTATACTTTTTCAAAAATAATTCAGAAAATAGTGTTGCGGATATATTATGTATTTGTTTTATTTATTTATTTTACACATGTAAATAAATTACAATCTAATGAAAGGCCGGCAAAGTAAAGAAAGACAAGAATACAACCTAAAATGTTAATTGAATTACTTTAAGTTATTTATAAATTATATGAAAATAGACCATGAGGGTTAGTGAAAAAGTAAAATAGCTACATAAATTTGTTAACTAATTTCATGGGGTGGATACAAGTTAGAATTGATATACTAATTGATTAACTTAAGAAAATTACAATGAATTTAATCGGGTAACTGAGTGTTTCTCTTCTTCAACTATTTTACTTGGTTGGCACGTTGAAGCCTAATACCACTCCATGTGCATGATCATGGCAAAATGATGGTCATGTCACGAGTAGTCCGCGACCAAATCTGTCAATGTGGTAGTCTTATAATAGTAGGATTATTGAATAAAATGTTAAGACAAATTTATAATAAAACCCGTAAAATAATAATAGTATAAAAAATACATGGAAATTTTTGTGAAATTTAAAGTGCTTCAAACATATTCGGGGCTGATCTTTATAGAGTTCGAAAAATACGATCGTTAATAGTTTTTATAATTTTTATAATTTTTAAATTCAAAATCAAAACAAAAAATATAAAAAAATAAATGTGGGGAGGGGGGTCTAAATGATCAAACAATCCCAATTTATTTCAAGTTTGAAATTCTTGGTTTCAGACGATCATGAATGAGCCCTTAGGATACACTACACCATCTCGAAGTTTCATCTTACCGCATTTCCCAACCAGTCAACAAATGTTGGAAAATTGAAGCTCATACGTGTTGATGAAAATAAGCATCGCTCCTCAATTTAGATTATTTTTAGGATTATATATTAAATTATGGAGAATTTATGTAAACCTATTATCGAATTGACTTTAACAATATAGTAATTTGTGGGCCGATCTAGATTACACAACATCTGGTAGAGTGTGGTTAATCTTTTATTTCGAAGTCGGTCACTGTATTTTTTTGTCCTCGGATAATGAATTATCTCCACAAGTGCAGGCACATACACTTTGCAAATATACATTTGGACAAACGTTGTAAAATTCTTGAATTTTACAAAATAATAGAAAAATTATTGACACTTTGTGTGTATTGTTTTTTTCCCTCTAGAATAGAAAGAAAATAGAAGAATTTATATACATTTGAACAAAACCATAACAATATTATATTTGATATATTACTTTTAAGTCCGTCACTAAAGATATAGAAGGACCGCCATCAACAATAAAACCAAAACCACAAAAAGTTCAAAATCACCAGAGGAGTCCGCCATTAAGAGGGGTTCGACATTAAATACTATGAGGACCGACCCCCTTCTATTATGACCATTGCTTCTCATCAACAGGAAGCCCGAGACCAGAAGTGTAGAGGTCCGACCCCCACTACCTGAGTATCGGACCTAATCGGTCACTTTAGCTTTTGCCCTTTATAAAGATCGTCGTCCGGACCTTGTCCGGTACGTACAAGCCTGTTGGGCCATACTAAGACGTCAGCCATCGAAGCGTGATATAAATGCGTCTCCCTGCGCCGGAACCACGTGTCACAATTACACTAGGCCGACCAAACTTCGGGATGTCGAAGGCTTGTCTCCAGATCCCACTACTATAAATAGGGTTCATTTACTCCTCATTAAGGTACGCAACAACTTCGCGTTAATCTACTCTCTAGATTTTGAGGCCCGAGGCCCAGTCTGAACGAACCTCCTAATCCATTGAGTTTGAGTCCGATTTGTCTTAAGCAGATCGGTCCAAAAGGGTTTACCCCCCTTCCCTCTATTTTCAGGTCATCCATTCAAGTATTCCATTGTCGGACACATTGCCCAAAGCCGGACTAACAAAGCAGACGGATACCTAAATGGTTTGAAGTCCATATCATCTGAATTGACCAATATTCTCTGACGGACTGCTTGACCTTACCGGGCCACTAATCATCGAACCCTTGGACTGAATCCTCACGAACTATACAAAATTGTACATTTCCTAAGCTATTGACGGACTCTCCAGGACCTTTATTTTGACTATTGAGTTATTCATATTTACCCAACATAAGTATTAGTGAACAACATTTGAACAAAATCATAAACAAGATCTTTACAGTATTATATACTAGTAATTTCTTATGGAGTCTTTTTTATAGAATTAAAATCCTAGTTAAAGATTTTCTTTTACGTTTTAGCGATTTTATTGGTTTCAGTTCCATGCCGAACCTTCACTTAGGACGTCTCTGTTAAAAATTGACACACTTCGCGAAGAAGAAGAAGAAAACAGTGAGGAAGAGGAAAATAAATTGGCGAGACTTGATCGACTGTTAGAGTGAGTTAGATGAGTCTGTTGCAATTGGCCTCTCTTCTTGCTTTGGCATCTGGATTTGCTGCCATTCTCATCTACATCACCGGCGTTAACACCGATATCGGTACAACGTTTTCCTTTCTTCTGCAACAAGTCTTTTCAATCTCTGCTACTTGCTCTCTATCTGATTCTGTTAATTTGATTTTTTATTTTTATTTTGGTTTTATTCTGATGATGCACCTGTGTGTGCGACAGATGGGAGGATTCATCGTTCGACTGAAGATGTGGAAGCTTTGAGATCTCTACAGGCACATTTCGGCAAGTGTGTAGTGAGTTTAATTTTACAGTTTACACTTGGCTAAACTGTTTGTTATTCAATTTTACCAAATCAAATCATCCGAACTTGGTAGCTGAAAATTTTAGTTAGAGAGTAAGAATCTTTTGAGTATGTAATGCTCCGAGGATTAGTATCTTTAGTTTGGAGTATGTGGCTGATGATAAGTTTCTTAAGTCAGTGATCTGTATGTCACGGGTTTGATTGAGGCTTGGAAACATCTTAGTGCAAGGGTTAGGCGTCATACAGTATACATCGCCCTCTTCTTACCCTAACAAAGCGAAAAGTGGAAGGCCCATGGTGTTTTCCACTTTAACTAGAAATCTGCGGTAAATCTCATTAAAGAGCTCAACATTTCACGTGAAATTTATGTACCACATTGTACTCTAGTACTGGTATATTGGTGTCTAACAGAATTTGGTAGTCTCACTTTCGGCAAGGATTCAATGAATATTGGCCTTAAAATTATATTGTCTACTCCAGAATTGGAATACATCTTTGAGATTGTGTCTGTCTTTTACTCACCTTTACGTTGTTAAAATTGTTGTTCCCTCAGTAGTCCGGCTTTATTTTAGATGCCGTTTATCTTAAATGATGCAGTTATGCATATCCTTGAGTGAAACTGTGTTTCCACTTGGTTATGTTTTTCCTTCAGCACATGATTTTTTGTCATTATGATTCATGAAATGTATGGGATGCAGAATGCAAATGGATTGGGTTTACAAGCTGTAAGTGGGAGGGATGATTGTCAGGTTTCATTGAAGTATCCCCGTGACACAGTACCAAAATGGGTAACTTTCTTCTGATAAATCTTAATCTGCCTATGAGATTATAGTCACCCTTGGTATATCATGTAATGTATGGTAACTTATCCATGTTTCTGGGAAGGGAATAGTATAGAAATCTAGTTAAATATATTTTGTATTTTTGTTTACGACACATGGTCACCATTCTGTATTCCTTGCACTTTGCAGAGATATGCATGATGTCATATGTACTGTGCCTTCTCACTAATGATATATCTTGAATTTACAGAAAGATGAATCTGGTAAACTGGAAGGCTTATCATTTGATTTTAATCTTTGTGAAGCAGTAGCTACATGGGAACAGGTCAGTTTCTAACCTACAACCAGAAATACTAATACATGCATGACATCTATTATGATCTCTTAGAGCTAATCTAACGACTATGCATCAATTTTTTTTAATTATTTTTTTAGCTGTCTTGTTAAAGCATGTTAAGCACATGCCTGTTTTGAACTGTCAATTAATTTTAAGTAGGTTGTGTCTGTTTAAATTTCTAGGTTTTAGATTTATCTGAAATCATTGATTTGTTATTTATTGAGGGACTTGCTCAGGTGCGGAACAGTACCACTGTATTGACCCGGGAGTTCATTGATACTTTGCCAAATGGATGGGAAGAATATGCTTGGCAGCGGATTAATAAGGGAAACCAATTGTAAGTAATGTTTTGTTAAAAAAATTAATCTTGTTTAATAATTATGGTGCTACCCCCAAGGTTGAGATCGTTAGAGATTGTTTTTGTGAAATGTTTATTTAATTGTGGAGTTGAGTGATAGTTAGGGATTGGTTTTTAATTCCATACATGTTGCTGCTAACTCTCATTTGAGAGCATCTCATAAGCGTTGACTGAACCAGAGGTGTATGCTAAGAGACCTATTAATTAGCCAAATATGGATGTTCCTCTTTTAGCGAAGGGCATAAGGCCACCATGAATTTGTTCTGATCAATTTGATTAGACCTCCTTGAGTTGTTTTAAATACAATATACCTGCACAACCCAGTTTATCTCTTGCACTGAAACATTACTCTTGAATCCAATGCTCAGAAAAGCAGATTAGGTTACCTTATCTCATGCTCTTCGGCATAGACACTGAGACCCCAATAAATTTCAAAATTCATGACTAGGGTTTTTGCTGCTATTGGATTCTTGATTTTCTTCTGTTACAGAATTAGGCAACAATGACAATAGAATCAAGAAAATCCCGTTCGATCTTTAAACTAAGATTCCGATTGATTTACTCAACCAAATCGCACAAGATCAAGCCCGAATGAAAGATAACAACAATAAGCAGTAAATGAACACGAGAATTAACGTGCTTCGGCTCGCCACATCGGCCTACTGCACGGAGGAACATATCGATCTTTTTACTATACGAAATCAAACGTGATGGTTACAAGATACGGCTCCAACTACCGAGTCAACACTCGACTTACACAGATTTCTACTCAATTGGAATAGCAAAGCCTAGCTAACAATGATTGAGTAAAGAAATAACAAGAAGATAAGCTAATGAGAGAGTGGATTGATGATGAAGTGTGTTGCAGATATGACGAAGATGCTCTGTTCTTCTGGTTTTATACCAGATTCCTGTAGCAACCGTTTTTCCCAACGGTTTCTTGAAATGTAGCGGCTAAGTCGCGATTCTTCTTTTCCGTCCCATAAGTGAAAACACGTTTTTGCCTATAAAAACCCCAAATGCGATTCTTCACGGGAAAAGCACAAATTTGGCTAAGTATAGGAACAGAACACAACATTCTTCCTTTTCCTCTCATTTCTTCTGCACAGCTCAATGGAAACACTTCCAACTGATCATTCATCACTCCAATTGCTTCCTTTACTTGTTCTCCTTCTTCTACACATCAAGCTTGTTGCTATCCATCTTCACATCTTCTACGTATGGAATTAAACCACTGCACTCGAAACAAAAGTTTCCTAACTTGTCATTTGAACTCAGCAAAAGTTGCCGCCATCAGAGAAACTGAGGCCTTTATATAAATTTTGTTTCCGGTTCTTCTCTTTGAAGGAAGTTCAAATGAATTATCATCAGCATTATGAATGGCCAATCACTGCTATGTAACTGAGATAACCGATGCTTCCTGTGAGCATATAGCTTGCTCAGCAAAAGCATTTTGTGCAAATATCATTTAGTTATGTAATTTGAATAAATGATCCAAAGGATATTCAAATAGATGACCGATGGGTAATAAAACAACAAATATAACTCTATATCAATTACTTAGGGCATTCAAAAAAATGAAATTACATAGGGCTGGTAACACATTTTAATCTCCTTCAAATAATTTAATGCAATGAATCTTCAATGAGTCTCTTAGCGGCAAGCACTCCGCTTTCGCAAACATCAATAGTAAGTAATTCAAATAGATGAATCGAAGGATAACCTGGCAAATTTAACCTTGTACCGTTAAACTGAAATCAGCAATGTTTCCATTGAACATCAATCACTCCTTTATTGTAAACCTCGGCTATTAAGTTGTTCAAATTGATGGAGTAGGATTGTTTAACATATATAGAGAAAAACTATTTGACTGATTTACTAAACTTATGTGAAATACTATTGTCCCAATACTTGCAATATCTCTAAATTCCTTTGATTTTGTATTTGACCATGCTACTAAGATTGCTCCTGTTTAAAATATGTTACATATGCCGACTCCCCCAAACCCACCCAAAAAAATTCCTGGAACTAGATGAAAAGTAAAAACTAAGAGATCCAGCAATTGCTTTACAATATTTGACTGTTGCTGGAATAGATTTTACCTCGCTCTTCATATTCGTTCTTTCATATTGATTTTTTGGGATATATTACTTGAAAATTGACATGCTTTCTCTGATTATTATGTGTGTCAACAGGAGAACTGGAGCTGGATCTTCACATCCACTTGCTGCATGTGCACTTATTGCAAAGCAACTCAAGGCAAAGTTTGCACCAGCATTTGCTTCTAGAAAAGCATCCATTGAGCATCAGAAATACGTAAGAGGTGCCACCATGTATCTTTTCGTGCATAATCCGGGACACGGCCTACTATGCACTGTCCCATCAAGATGAAACATCGTTGCCAAGTCCCCGAACTGCAGATATATTCTTTTTGTAGTAGCATTTACGAGGAACCTTTGATTTGTTCTTTTGTCGGGAGTGTGAATTTTGTATTGCCTTTCATTAGTCTTGGTAGGGCCTGAAGAGATCGACCTTTTCCGTTGTAGAAAGAATATAGAAATCACAGCTGCTCTTCAGAATTGAACCTTTTCTTTTGATGACATAGTAGAGCTGAATGGGTTGCCTATCATCATATCAGGTGGATTGTAGCTTTAGAATCAATGACATTTGTGATTTTTTATGTTTTTTTTTGCATCGTGCGAGGAAAAGGGAAAAGAAGATGGTTAGATTTTTGCCAATTAAGTTTGGATTTTTGTGTGTAGTGATCCCTAAAATTTGCATATATTTCATACTCCCTTCACGCCCCAGGAAAAGGGAAAAGAAGATGGTTAGAATTTCATACAATAGTTGATGTGCAGTTTTTATGAAAAAATAAATTTATCATAAAAAATTGAGAAAATGTGTTAATTTATTGGCAAAATGTGTAACTTGGTGTAAATGTAAAGATTTTTAGTTTTTGATTGGATGTGGTAGCTTCCATTTACACTGACATCTGAAGTTAAGTTGGATAGTTGAAAATGATAAATATATCAAACTATGCAGAAAGCTTTGAGCCTCTCGACTTTTTTAACCGAACCCTTACATGTTCGAGTTTGGACAGATAACCATGCAAAATCCCAAATTTTGTTTAATCTATTTTTAACCTTTTTTAATTATTGATTTTACATTTACATCTTTTATGTTTTATAAATTACGATGAGTCCAAACATTGCCATATATTAAAACGGTCGGAACTAAAGCTCGATACTCATACTTTTATTCAGTTTGTAACAAACTTTATTTAATTCAGTATTTTGTCTCATAAAAAATTAAAATCTCGAGTGAAAGAATGATGAAGTGTCAAAATTGTCCTTTTATTTTAAATTTCAGATTTCATTGAACTCCTAAACTTTCAAATTCTAAAAATCAAATTCCCAAAGCTTTAAATCAAACTCTCAAATGGATATGAAATTAAATGTAATTATAATATTTTTCCTATCTTTTCCTCTAAAACTACCCCTCTCCTTTCTTTATCCCCTTCTCTTCTTCAACGTCACACTCTCATCCACAAATTCTACCATTAAAATTTGTTTTCAGGTCAAAAAAATTAATATTCCTTACTTTTTTATCTTCATTAATAATTGTAGGGAAAATGCATTTCGCCAAGTGCACATTTAAGGCCCAAATGCATTTGGAGTGTTTGCAGTTTGACCAAGAATCGCAATGATTGGTACCAGTTTGACACGATGCGTTTGGAACCTCTAAACCGCATATTTCAATTACATTTGCAGGTTAGTTTAGGTGCATTTATGTATTGGAGAAACCTTATAAGACACCGACCACTACTTCCAACATCGTTCTGGATATGAACATAAAGTTCGAAATCTAATTCAGTTATCCGAACGCGCTTAATTATAATGGCGTTGGACAAAAAATCTTGGCCACAAAAAACTAAATATCATCGGCGGCTATATATATAAGGCAAATAGTCGATATAGTTAGACGTTTATTGATGTTATTGGTGGACATTCAATAATCGATGATTGATATTATTGACACCGGAGACTACTTTATGTATCGTTACAGATATGAGAATATCCGTCCAAATCAAATGCTCGTTATATACGAGATAGTGATCTATTTATTTATTATATACTTAAGATAGTAATTGATGTTAGGTGTAACATTGAATAGTTTGTGAATAAAACTAAAATAACTAAACATAGAATCATTGGATAGTGCACAAAACAATGTTAGAAGACAACAATGTAGTCAACAATGCAGTTTCAAGGTGCACAACACAAACAAATTATATGGGTCCTGTATGAATCGTGTGTCCCCAATTGTTTAACTCTTACTCAAATTACATAATGTAATCACACAATTATGAACTTCAATCAAGAACAAATATGGTCAACCGGATTATTCGCATGTGTGAGAAATCCAAAAAAAATACGATCAACCTAAGGATTTCAAAAATTGAATAAAATAACTCAACTATACCCTTAAATGTAATTTGTTTAAGTTTGACCCTAGACATTAATGTAAATCAAAAAATAAGATAAAAGTGAATCTTGATTCTCCCATTGAAGTGAAAGTTTGACTACTCTTGTCTTCCAACGTTTCCATCTCTCGTCCATTGTACGTCTCCCCCGATAGCAGCCTTCCAAATGTTCAACTCTCTTCAGCTACGCCAAATCCACTCGCCACATCTGACCTTCACGCGCTCAAATTCCTCCAAAGGTACCGTCGTTTTCCTTTTCACGATTCGACGGATCAAGAAAACATCGTATTTCCATAGCTTTAGATCTATAATAATAATAATAATAGTATAATTTCTCGTTTTTCAGCAGGTGTGAATTTTGGGCGAAGAGAGGTTTCTCTCAAAATGAACAACAGTGATTTCAGCTGCGAGCTGAAGAAGAAGAAGAAGAAGGAGACTCCAAACGACGTCGTAACTGCCATGATGCCGAAAACAGCTTTCGAGCGCCGATCGATTCTGATTGCAGCTGTTGCTTGCGTGTGGATCATCGGAAATGCTCCTCAAAAAGCCATAGCTTCCAGTTCTCCATCCGCGTTTGTCGAAAGTATCATCTACTCCAACCGAATAGCAATCTTCTCAAAATCATACTGCCCGTAAGTTCTACCGATCGGATTTCACTAATTAGTTTCGGAAAATAATAGTATCTGATTGGCGATCAATTTTTTTGAATATGTGCATCTATTGATGAATGAGTGATTCGAGAATTGATTATGTTGCTGCTCTTTCTCGAATTTTTGAAGAGTAAAGGTAATGACTAATGAATAGAGGCAGGCTATATCAAGTAGAATCATCAACTATGAATAAAACTGTCTTGTAAGGAATTGTTCTCTGTTTTGAGGAAAAATGCTGCTTCAACATAATCTAAGCTTTGAGCATGTGTCGTTTCGCGAGGTTAGGTATTCCATGCGTGCCAAGAATATATTTAAGGAGCTTGATGAGACACCTACTGTTGTTGAGCTAGATCTTCGAGGTAGTGTCTTTTCTGTGAATCTATAGTATATGTTTGCTGTTGAGGCTTGCTGGTTAAATTTGTGCTTGTTTGTCTATGTTAGATGATGGCTATAAAATTCAAGATGTCCTTCTGGATATGGTTGGCCGGAGAACTGTCCCACAAGTATTTGTAAATGGCAAGCATATTGGAGGCTCAGATGGTAGGCTTTTAATTCTAGATTTTCAATATTACTTTTTTTTCCACAGTAACCTTTTAATAGTCTCTTAACCTTGTTTTGGGAAAATATGATTTGTTCGGTCAATGTTGTGGTCCTAAGAAAGCATGATCGACTTTTTCTTAATTACCTTCTGTAATTCAGATCTTCGAGCTGCTGTCAAGAGTGGGAAACTGCAAAACCTTCTTAGTAGAGTTTGATCTGACAAACAGTAAACTGGGAGACTACTGCATATTTACAATGATTATTATAAATGCTAGTCTCATACTGAAATCTGAAGTTTTCAGTCTTGACATGCTGAATCAGAATACACTGGAAGATCTTCAGTTCATTGAGAAGTAGCCTGTCGAAGTATCGATTAACATAGGATACTGATATTGTAAGATAGGTGGTAATTCGAATTTTCTGTGATCTTTGCACTTTATTGTTTGTGATGGTTGCTATTGTTTCTGCTTTTCTTATCAATCTGAATGAACTCAATGAAAATGATCAGTATTTGTTGTTTTCTTTCATTCATCAATTGTGTTGCTGCACACATATGTCAAAATATCCACAGGAATAATTGCAGTCTTATTTATCAGGTAAAAGTGTCAAATCGGCTCCCTCAGCCATCAGTCTCTCTCGGTAGGTGATCTAAATCATCATTGTGGTCTGCAGTGATGCTCTGGAAGGTTAGCCTGTCATCGCCTGAACTTTTAGGGTGAAAACACACCGAATAATGAACACTCCTCCCGTTTAAACGAACATGTTGACAAATTCTGGAAGTTTATTAATTTGCCTTGGCACCTAGAACCAATCAATTTGTCCGCATTAAAGTATTGACCCTTGAACTGTTCTTCGCTATGAATTCACCATGGTGAACCATTTGGTACAATTATAGATATATTGTCGTATTCTAGGTTCATCTTTTATAAAGGTTGAAGATTAGATATATGGTTTAGATGCACCATGATTTTCGAGTATAACTGTTATGTTAACTAGAGGTGTTGATCATTCCCTCCATCCCACCAAAATAGGTTTGGTTTACATTGTTTGTCCCAAATTATTGGCTTGTTTAGATTATAGTCACATTAACTACCCCACTTTACAAAAACTTTCTTCTCTTTTTGTATACTTTCAACTATATTGAGCATTGTAGGGTATTATGCACAAGGGAATATTAGAAAATGTAGCATGGTAGTCAAAAGGATTTTCATAGAATTTGTAAATCACTTAATACATGTGCGTAGCCGTCCAACCCTAGATCTTTTGGACGGAGGTAGTACATGCAGTTCCTTGTTTGCGTCAAAGTGCTGTCAGTTTTGCAAGTTCAGTATATTTTCACAGTTTGTAATATACAGGGCTCCGAATAATCCTGTGAAGACCATATCAACTATAGCACACTTTCTAAAATTGAGAAATTCTCTACTGCAAACTATAGAACACTGTAAAGTACGGAAAAAATGGAAGCAAACTGTGCTCCCTGCAAGCTGAGGATCAGCTATGCATTTGAATTTCTTCTGAATGGTGATTGATGCCCCTTGTCGATGTTAACTCGTGGCGCTTCTAATGATGTTAACTGCTGATCAGGATCGAGGTGCATAAGTCTCTGGCCTCCAGTTAGATTTCTGAGCGCTGAGGATACCCTCTTGGTTCTTGGAGAAGGTTAAATGAACCTCCCAATGCATAGACTTTAACAAGTTCTCCACTTCTCCAATCATGTTGGACTCGTCACGCACGATAAGCTTGCCCCCCGGTCTTGCTATCCTGTCCACCTCAGCCAGGGCGGCCTCAAGTTTACACCTGCAAGTATAAATGATTTAGGTTTGTCTCGCACTTTTTTCTTTCTTTCTAGTGTAAATGGAATTATGGAACTTGATGACATGACCAGTCAGTTATACCTCTTTTTCAGTTTTGAGAAAAGATGATCTGCATGTAGGAGATCGTATGTCCTGGGATAGGTGCTGAATGATTCACACCAGTCGTGGTATATCCCAAAAAGACCTCGTTCATAGATTATGGGCAGTGTATCTGGCTCATCTACATTCACTACGTTCATAACCCATACTTTGAGGTCCTTCAATGCAGCTGCAAACCTGTAAGCAACTCTCGTTGTCAACTTTAACCTGTTAATCCTATTTATGGTATTACTCTATAATAAAGTTTTCATGAGAGTTTTGGTTACTGTGTCACATTACCCTCCGTAAACTGCTCTCATATCCATGATATTTCTCACATTAGACCAGTTAATTCCCAAGCCGCTCATGTATGACTTGGTAACCACTTTAGTCCAGTGTTCGTAATCTGAAGCAAAGTCATCTGGTGCTGGTTTTCCATAGATTCCCATCTGAGATTTGTCTAGCCAGTATGGTGGTGTTTGCACTCGCTTTGGCCACTGCTCTGGCCATTGGGAACCTTGCTCTTTTTCTTCAACAGGTACCTTGTGCATGCATGACTGCAGAGGTACATACCTGAAAACATATAATTCCACGGCATTATGAGCAGACAACAAAATTTTTACTACAGTTAATGTGAACCTAATGACATATAGTCACAACTCACAAGCCAGTAGATTTGACCATTTGTCTATATAATCAGTGTTAGTCAACTGAAACAGTAGCTCTAAATCGTCAGTGAGCTCATAATAATGGCATTGTGTGTCTTGTGTAAAGTCTTCAACGTGCATCTGTACTGAAAGATTCTCTCTTTGTAGTATATGGAAACTCTCTGACCAATTACTGGTTATAACTTTTAGGCTTGCTGATTTAGCTATGATGTATGATTCATATAAAAAAAAACTAGGATGGACTGTTCACTGTGTTCTGATGAGTTATCTGTATATGGACTTAAGCAGATCAATCATTTACCTTCCATGAAATCCTAAAATAATTAAAGTTAGTGTGAGAAATTGTCAAGGCAAGGTGATTAGAAACCATGGAAACTCACCATGCTGCGTTAGGATCATCATCAAGTTTACACATTGGGGGATTCTTTTTCTTTCTTTGCTCATAGCAATCATTGGACTTCGGCTTGTGAAAGATAGCAGCACCCACAGAGTTCAGTTTATCTTTCTTGATTGTGACAAGCTCCCAGCACATGGCCACCGTTAGGTTAGACATTTCTACGAGGGAGAAATAAAGTGGTAGTAAGAATGTTAGCTTCATAATCTGAAAGTAATAGAATATGCTCCTACCTTGCCATATTTCAACGTCTTCTTTAAGTGTTTGATAAACTGGAGTTGCAGACCACACAAAATAACCCCCTGGGCGTAGCATGCGGTTTAACTCCAGAAGTAGAGCACCACCTTCATCAGATGTCAAGATTTGTGAGTAAAAAAAATAAAGTGACATTGACCATCAAACCCTGCATATAGGCCTAGAAAGACCTTGCTCACCCCGCAAGTTTTCACACTAGATGTGATTGTAGTATTTTAAGGTGTGGTGGTTATATGGTCTTTGTGATGGTAGAGGTGGAAAATCAAATCATGGCAATGTTAAGGAGGTACATGGAGTTTATAGGACAACGGAGTGGCAGCTTGGAATGACCTATATGCAGGGGTCTGGGCCTAAGTATCCCGAAAAATTTAGATTGCTAAGCAGAGTAAAGAGAAATAGAGAACCATCTGCATGCCAAGGAACTCTGCAACGTGCACAATGCACAATGTCAAATACTCTACTCGGAAATGGCAGTCTCTGAGTGCCCATCACAGCAGATATCGCTGGTATTCCCCTCTCAAGGGCAAATTGAACTTGAGCCTCATGTTCGTCTTTAGGAGCAAACGACATTGCCAGAACATCTCTTTCAAATAGGTAACCCCCAAAACTTGCAACGCCACATCCGACGTCCAATATAACTCTTGTATGCTTTCCCCATGCAATATCTGGTACTGCCTACACAATTATCAGTTATAAGTTTCAAGATTTAGTAAGGAACTTGGCGAAAAATAGTAAGAACTTTTTTAGTATATCCTGTAGTGTATATTATCCAAGAGATTGCAAATTTGAGTTACATAAATATATGCATTACTATATGCTTAGAATAATTTTGTTCTGTCCAAATTTGTGTATTGCATATTGACACTCTTTTCAGTTTCATGTTTGCTCATGCACTCCCAAGGGCGAGTACCCAACTGACTAGTTGCAGTCTTGATGCATTTAATGATGAAGCATCTAAACTAAAGTGCTTACCTCTTGTATAAAATCGATGTAATGCAAGGCTCCATGAATGAACTGAGTGCCACCTCCAGGAAAGGTGAGGAACTCCCCAGTTACCTTCACCCAGTTCTGATGTCCCTTCACTTCAGCCAGCAATGTGTGTGGTACATTGTGGTACCATATCTGCGACCCATAATTAAAAGGTCAGTTCACCTTGAAAAACTCGTAATTGTTTTCAAAATTATTATACCTTGTCTCTGCTGGTAGGCCACTCAATTGATGTCTTGTACCCTTGTGGCAGTGGAACCAAGCAAGTAGGAGGCTGCTCAGGACAATGTCTCTCTCGGTGCTCATAGTGATTTCTGTGCCTTATTTTAGCTATTCCTTTCTCGTTGTCCAAGCAGGGTATAAAGTCTGCACCTGCCGTTTCATTGCAAAGCTGCCAAGTGTGCGTGGAAGGGGTGATTTCTTGATCATTACTCGATTCATCCTGCCGTCTCTCCTCTTGATCTTCCGACTGGTCTACCTGAGTACTCCATGACTTTTTCGATTCTTTCGATTCTTTAGGGATCCCAGTACTGTCACCATCGGGAAACGTGTCATCAGTCTTCTTGGCAAGTGTTTTAGGGGCTTCTATGACATTCGTGCTACCTTCATCATTAGTCTTTTGTTTCACTTGTGGCTTTTGGACTTGAGCATCTTCCCGTCGTTGTTGTTGTTCTAGTCGCTTTTGTTGATCTGCTTCCGAAATCAGGTTTGCAGTGGTTTCTGTACTTTCATCTTGGGAGGTTTTTTCCTTGACTTTAACGTCCACTTTTGGTTTCTTTTCTGTGTGGTGAACCTCTTGTGTTTTCTGCTCTTGTTGCGTTTGAGTGTCTGCACTCTCCTCTGATGCCATTTGTTTCTCCTTGTCCTTGTTAGATTGTTTACTTTGCAAATTTTCTTGATTCTCCTGATCACCTTTCGTTTCATCTTGGTCCACTTGCTCAACATCCCCGGAACCATCTTTTTGCGTCTCCTGAATATCGGAAGCATCATTACCAGATTCAGGGAGAATCACAGTGTCTTCTCTGGGGATGTCTTGAGGAAGGGATCTATCTTCAGTGTGGGGTTGGTGTTTGTTGGATGGTTGAGAGGGTGATTGTGGTGGCGCAAGAGTGTTGGAGGTAAGAAGCCATACTCCTAAGACAGATAGTCCTACAAAGATAACAGTTGTTATGGTAGAGGAATAGGAATTGCCGGAGGATCTCCGGTTTCGAACTTTGCCTGAGGCCATGGTCAAGTGTTCGATAGTAGGAAGTGAAGAGAGAGGAAGACAGAAAGAAAAGGGAGAGGTGCGTTTTTGAGATCCGGAAAGTGCAAGAAAAGAGAGGCATTCCATAAGAGTAGGACTTGGGAATTTGTCCCATGCACAAGAGAGAGAGAGACAGAGATTCATTTGTGCTTTTACTCATCAGAATCACCTTATAATTTCATAATTACTATACTAAATTACATCTTGCCAAGCCCATTTATAATCTGTGTGCTTGGCAGGCATCATCAGTCACCATCACCTATTTCAAAACAAAGATGATTCGTATAAGCTGATTATCACAGCTAGCTTATAAGAATTACATGTTTAACTTACACATGACATATTTGACAGATTTATTTAAAGGAATAATTACATTATAGTGTTAGTTTTAAAAACTTCTTCATACACTTTAGTTACACTAAAAAACTTGGGCTCTATTATACAACATGATTTAACGGTGCATATCAAATTGCCAAAAGTGTTAAGTGATCGCTCTATCCCTAATTATCACCCTTTCACTCCATGATATTTAAATTAAAAAATAAATATTAATCAAAATATCCAATTTTACTATTTAAAATTTTAAAAAAATGAATTAAAATATTTTTTTAGGATTACCTATTTGTTTAGTTTATATATTGTTACATTTAATGGAAATAAATGTGTCAATTTGTGACTGTAGCCTGCCTGGCCATAGACAAACTCAAAAAGTTACTACAAATTAGTGATTTTTGTTAATTTTAGTGACGTTGAAATTAAACAATTTCATTCTTGATGTAATCCATTCCTTAATTACATATCTAATCAAATCGTCTATTTTGCAAACCAATATATTTAAAAAAGACAAAACTATCTTCTAATCCACTATAATCAACCTGTAATTTGTTTATCTTTCCGCTTGTTCAAAATCAATCGTCATTTAAAAAAAGCATCATTTTACTTTATGAAATTTGCTTTGTTTTATTAATTGATAATAATAAGACAAATTGTTTTTAGCGTCTCATCAGTGGACATACACCAAAAAGACAATCGTCGTTTGAAGGGACAAATGTATATAGCCTTGAGTAGGTATCGGAATAAATCAAAGCTAAACTTCATGAAGATA
>JAYMSR010000096.1:0-21972 GCA_036897825.1 Plantago rigida
TTCATTGAATTTGCGATGAGACAGACTGCTTGTTTAAGCATGGGGATGATGAAGTGTCCTTGCAACGGATCGAGGAAAGAGTTGAGATGCTGAAGTGCGGGAAGTGTACCCAGCAGTTCTATTCACCAATTAACTACCGGAGACATATTAGAGTGCATAGTCGAATTTTAAATGCCAATACGGTATTTAGCTGTAGAATGCTTCATAAGCACACAGTGATTTTTTGTCGATGATTGGATTGTTATTATGATGGTGTTTGATCTAAGTTTAAATTTTTTATATTGCTACAATCTCTAAAATCTCATAATTGTGTGCATGTGTAGGAGTGTCGCATAAGCAGGGACACATTGGCTGCATTTTGGGACAAGGTAATCAGATTTCTTGCCCATTTACTACGTTGTCACCTTCTCCATTGTGTTCCTGACTATAATTGCTGTTTGGATTGCAGCTGTCATGGGAGGAAGCTGAAGAGTTATTGTCGTTTAAGGGTTTGATGCTAAAGGTGATCTTAACTGCCATTCTTATTTGTTTCGTTATAGTTTGAATTAAGTGCAACCTAAAATCTAAAGAGTCTACTGTCAGGGTAGTTACTTGTTCCGTGCTGTGCTGTTATAATGTGTACAGAGTAATGTTTTAGCTCAGTGTGAGCTGTGTGAATCCTTATTTTATTCTCTATATGCATATTTATGTTTATAAATCACCATCCAGGCATGTGGATTGTGGATAACTTTTTTTTTCCCATTACTATTGCTTGCTACCTAATTTTATGAAAGGTTGTATGACTGTTTCCATATTTCTGTTCAATCCAATTCATTGTAACTACTTGTAATAAGATTTCTTCAACTTTATAACAGTACTTATCTCGTAGTCAGTTATGAAATAGGTGGTATTCACATCTTGTCGTTTTGAGTTATATGCAGATATAAACTTGCTGTGTTTTTGCATTATTCTCTTCAGGAAGTTCCTGGACCAAAAATTATAGATGCTTTGGCTTCCTCTCTCCGAACATCAGCGATTTGGTCCTTTGCGGAGGCTTATGTGAAGGCCGGATCTACTCTTTTGGTGAGCTGCGCCTTGTTATTAGTTCATAGCACCACCAGGCCAAATAACCCCTGCCTGTTAATGACATGATAGCCTTTGTTTTCATATATTCCTTTATTTTCAGGAAATTATTAAAACAAGGCATTCTGGACTACCAAAATCATACGAATTGTTTAGGATCCTTGATACTGCTGCTGAGGGAACATTTTTATGTGCTGGCACAGCCGAGTCCGTGGGGAAACATATTTTTGAGGGAGAATTTGTTAATCTCCTGGACTTGAAGAACTTGGTTGCTAGTACTGGCTTCCTTTTTGAACTGCAACTGGTATTATTCACTTCTACCTATCTCTTATTCAGCCGTGACTATGTTTAGCTCTTAGTACCTGCCAATTTATGTGTGTTGGGAGCACGAATCATAAAGAGGATAAAATGGATTTTTCTGGTCTTTAGTTTCACTAAACATTCTCTTGGATCTCATTGATTAAAGAATTGTTCTAAATTTTCATCTTTAACATAACACTTCTTTTTATCAGTCCTTTCTTCTTGGGCATAGCTCGGGGATCTGTCTAGTGTCATCTTATGTTCCAAATAACTGATCTGACAAGTTATTTCTATTTGTAACCAGGTAAAAGCATGGTTTGCTGAAAAAGATGCTGAAGCTTTAAGATTGCAGAAGCTACTTGTGGAAGAGGAGGAAGCTGCTCAAAAAAGGTTGGTTCTCTAGAACAGTTACTTGCATAGTTGCATATTTAGTTGATGTCTATTCTTGTAGGCAGTTGCATACATATTTAGGTAGATTTGATGTTCGGGACATTGTCATATCAATTTCACTGTTACATCAGTTATAGATAAGATACGGTTTAGCTTTATCATACATTCTACCAATTGTGAAGCTCTTCATTTTTCTGCGTATATAATCATATGTTTTAATGCCCCCTATTAGGGGGTGTAAGCGTGTGTGTGTGTGTGTATGGTGGTTGGTGGGATCTGTGGGGATAGGTGGTGTGCACAACAGTCTTCCTTATCCATAATTAGAGTGCTAAAGGAGCTTTTTTTCATTACAATAAATTGAAATATGGTTGTGGTATCAATTGCAGTCTTTATTTCGAGAGCTGAATGTTCTATAACGTCTGCTGAATAGACTTGAATTCGGTTTTTGAGAGACGGTGATGGGTTTGTCCAATATTTTGTCCCAGAGTTTGTTTTTTCCCTTCTCTGATAATTTGTCTTGATATGCATCTAGGCAAGCAGACATTTTGGAGAAGAAAAGACAGAAAAAGCTTCGTCGGAAGGAACACAGAGAGAAGGAGATTTATGACAACTATGAAGTGTCCAATGTTGTTGATTCGTTGGATGCCCCAGTCTCTGCTGGAACTCGTGATCTTTCATTCCCTCTTGATCTCGCTTCTAGTTTACCCAATACACCCTCAAATCAAGATTCTTTATTGGAATCCTTGCAATTTGAATCAGACACAGACATTGAAGCACAACTTCAGCAAATTAGTCAAGATGATACTGAGACCATTGAATCCCAAATTACAACTGGGCCTAGACAATTGGCCACCAACCGCTGGCAAGTTCCAAAGTCACAACGGATGGGTAGAGGCAGCTCCCGACTAGGACAAAATCATCATATGTTTAAACCTGAACTAGCAAACCAGCAAGGCCCGTCTAGAAACTGGGCTCAAAAGAACGAAATCCGAGTCTGGACAAAGAAATACAAAGTTGAGGATGATGCAAACAGCTTGAAGCCACCAGTTTTAGAGAAAGAAACCACTCCACAGATCGGACAGCCAGAGTTGATGACACCAGCTTTAGAGAAAAAAAATAATCCACAGATCGAAGAGACCGAGTTGAAGCCACCATCTTTAGAGGAAGAAGTTACTTCAGAGATCAAAGAGACCGAGTTGAAGCCACCCGCTACAGAGGAAGAATCCACTCCAGAGATCGAAGAGGCCGAGTTGAAGCCACCTGCTTTAGCGGAAGAAGTCGCTCTACAGATTAAAGATACCGAGTTGAAGCCACCAGCTTTAGAGGAAGAAGCCACTCCACAGATCGAAGAGACTGAGTTGAAGCCACCTGCTTTAGAGGATAAAACCACTCCACATTTCGAAGAGACCGAGTGTGAGCAGGTGATGATCGGGTCTATTCCTATTGTACTGAAAAGTTTTGTTTCGAATCAAGAGAAGAATGTTGTAGAAAAGCCAACCAGGGCTGATTCTCTTCATCCTGCCCCTAAACGAGTGGCTTCTAAGCAATGGAGGCCCGTGAGCCGTGGTGGAAATAAAAGCTCCTTGCCAGCAAATAAGGATAACAAGAATTTGGAAGGAGGTGCTGTTTTGGATGAGGCTCGTGACCAGAGTTTGTCGGCAGAAAATTGTGTGCTGTCAGAGCCCACCAACAATGACTTCGGTAATGCGGAAGAGCATCTTGTACTGTCAGATGGAGATGTCAAACAAGGAAATTTGCCATTTTGCAGCAAAACTGCCCAAGAATTTTTAGCAAGAAGTATGTCTCTCGTACTTTGCTCAAAAGTTCTTCCTATATTTGTTTTTATAGTTAAATCATATACCTTGTGGTTAAATTTCATCATATTTTATGGTAGCTTGCGTATGTGGAAAAATTTCATGCCCCACTTACATTTCCCTGTGAAACATATTTTTCATTTACTCCAAGATATTTTACATGCAGCAGAGTGCATTCATTGCAACTTTCCTGGTGATGTGATGAATTGCAACCACAATGTCTAGATAAACTTGTTTTGGTCAAGCATATCGCTTCTGAAATTTCATTGTTCATAGTGCTCATTTTATGTGTGACACAAATCATTATATTACGAGTGCAGGGTGGAAAGAAGCCATCTCGGGGGATCATGTGAAGCTAGTGCTTTCCTCACCACCTGAGCCTGGTGGTTCCATTGAGCCTGACCAATCAGCAGACTCACATGCATCAAATACCCAGAAGCCCAATGTTGTTGGTAATGCAGAGAACAAGGTCGGTAGGAAAGGTAAGGTCAACTATAGGAAAAAGCTGGAAAAGGAACAGCAGAAAGTTATATACATTCCGAAACAAAAAGCATAGGATGAAGAAAGATAAACAGTATGCACAGTTTGTTTAGTAAAAAACTTTAAAAGCGGTAGCAGAGGAACCAGTTTTCACCAGTGGTCTTGTGTTAGCCAACAAAACCGGAGTATGATTCTCTCTAGTCGTTTCTGGACAGGATATAGTTTTTCTTTTCATGATTTCTCAGTGGTATATTGCTGTGATATTTTGGGGCTGTATGTTCGCGAATTGGTCAAGGCTGTATGACATCTACCAGATGTCTTCTGCTCTGTGATATAGTTCCGGAGAAAATCCCAGTTGTTACAGTATTGATGAAACTACAGTATTGGTTAAGAAACCCATTGAAAACCACATTCTTTGTTTAGAAAAACGTCTCCTGTTTTTGGAGTTGCTTGTTCCAAATTGTTTTCTTGATAATTTGTTCGTTTTATTATGTTTGGTTTTTCGTGGTTTGTGATATTTGATTTATGTTTGCACGGTGCATGTTTTGTTCCAATATATCATGTTGATCACCCTTATATTGTGCGTGAGCAGGGCAGTCTGACCAAAGAAAAATTTCATACACGAGGGTTTAAACATCGATCTCACCCTCTCTAGTGAGAGGGTGTGATCAATGATCGACCCCCCTGTCATCTAACAAACCCTCACTCAGGATAGGAGACTAATATAGTGTTGGTTTGTCGAGACGGTAACATCAAGGTAGATAGGTGATTGATAGTTCGATCATGTCAAGAGACATTGACATTCTAAAACATATATGGATGAAATTATAGGCTTTGTTATTTAAAATGATACTCCCTGCCGTCGAACGTCTTATGAGGTATGTACTCAAAACTGCACGTCAATCTAAAGTAATATGTATCTTATGTGATTTAACATTTACATCGACTGTAGTTGAGCTGGTTTTGCAGGGCAGTAGACACGTAGTCCTAGTGCGAACTTCACCACACGCCACGTGTACCATGCTAATTTCTTTTCTCCTCTCCTAATTTCAGAACCTAACCATTTCTTCTTCTTCTTCTTCTTCACAACAATACACCAGTTCAAGTTTGATAGACCAGTTCAAGAAAACAAAAAAGATGTCAGGTGGAGTTGGACCAACAAGTGACATAAGCCTCCCACAAGAACCACCGCACGTCGAACTGGAAACCATCTCCAAGAAACCAATCTCCCGCCACCGCACCGGCTTCTCCACTTTCCGGCAGTTCAACGTCCTTGCGATCGCCGTCATCCTCTCCGCCAGCGGCATGGTGACCATCGAAGACTTCGCCTTCGTCGTCTTCTCCATCGCCTACATGTACTTCATCTCCAAGTTCGCCTTCCCGCCCCACTCCCCCTCTTTTCGGCGAAAACAACGCCGTTTTCTCCCTTTTCTCCGTCTAGTCTTCCTCGGGGCGGTGATTGGGCTGTTTCTCCCGATAGCCTACATTTTCGAAGGGATATTCGAAGGCGACAAGGAAGGGTTCAAGGCGGCGGTGCCGCATGTGTTCTTGTTGGAGAGCCAGGTGTTTATGGAAGGGATTTTTGCGGGGAGTTTCTCGGAGCCGATTCGGGTTTTGGTTCCGGTTTTTGACAATGCGAGGCGGGTTCTGACGATTATGGACTGGGTGAGGGGTGAGATGTTCAGTCAGGTGAGTGTGGATGATCATGGTGGGAATGAGATGAGGTTGTATGTTGGAAGGTGTTTGGCCTTGGCAAATATGGCGTTTTGGAGCTTTAATTTGTTTGGTTTCTTGTTGCCTTTTTACTTGCCTAAGGCTTTCAAGGCTTATTATGGCAAGATTAATAAGGACTGAAGTATGGATGTCGCAAACTAAATGTCACATTTGATTTGAATAGTCCGTAGTGTTTTTGTTGTAATCTTATCCTCTAGTTGATGGAGAAGCTTTTTTTGTTGCTATCATGAATTAATGTGATTGTGGTAGTATGTTACTTGCAAGTTTGATGTAAACTTGTGCTCGTGATTTTCTAAGAGCTTGGTCCGTCTCTTCATCTCTTGAAGCTTATGTGTTTTTTAGTTTTCTAAATAAACAAGATAGTTGATTACCTTATTTAGAAAGTGTTATAAAACTTACTCGAGGTACCTGAGACTTGGGCTCAAATAATTCTTGTTTTCTGGCTCAAATACATTGGATATTTAAATCTCCCAGATAATGTGTTCTTCAGGTAAGAAAGAAGCCATTCTAGGAATAAAAGAGCACACCCGGTATAAGTTACACTTTCCAATCACATTTTTGTATCTGTACCCATTTATTTTAATTTTATGTAAAACTACGCGTCCTAATGTATTAACTTCGGAGCAGACGCATTTTTTTTCATTGTGTCTGGTACATGCCAACATTCATGTAATATGCGCCGTAAAACTATGTTTTAAAAGCCGGCTCGGACAGTTAAACTGGTCACTCACAAAAAAAGTTGGATCGGAGTTGGATCTGTTGAGCCGTTTTGAGCTGGTATAACGTTATAATAATATTTATAGTACACAGTCTCATGATAAACGACATTTAGATAAATTTTCTAGAGACGGTCTGTGCTTTTAGGAAAAACATTCAATGAAAATGTCTATATTATTAACGAAATTTATCTTGTAATAAGAAAAAAATATAAATATTGAGAACATTGACATTTTAATGCATAACATCGATAATTTTTAGGTCTGTCTCTAAAAATTATTAGAAACCGTCTCTGATGAGACTGATATCATAGACTGATTAAAATTAAACACAAATCTATTATGGGGATGGAATTCATAATAACTAAAGCCTACTACTTCTTTTCCTTCCTTCTTCATTACGAATACAAAAGGTCAATTCCATGTCACGAAAGGAAAGGGTGGGCATATCAGTTCGATTAGTATTTCCAACATTCCATCCAATATTCCAATTTCATGACTTGGTAATAATCGAAGTCACTCTGAGTCCTCTCTCTTTGGGACAGTGAAGTCGAGACACAGAATAACGCAAAGCCACTATAGAATGCAGTCGGAACAGATCGACAGAAGCATGAGTCCCAGAAGAATAAAGAAAGTCGAACGAGAAGAAGGAAAGGAGTCGATCACATTCGGAAGAAAAAAAAGAGGAAGGGACTGAAAGGGTTTTACTCATTTTAGCCCTCTTGGCATTTTGCAAAATGGGCCTCAAAATCTTTTTTTTTTGCACAAAACCGTGCAAGCCGCAGGTTCACACCGGTTTTCCGCCGGCCCGCACGGGTTTTTTAGCGGTGTTTATGGCTCTGTTAGGCCGTTTAGCACCGGTTCTACGGTTCACCTGTCCGGCCCGAATCAAGTTTTAAAACATAGCCGTAAAGGCAACATTTTTCGGTTTTGGTGTAGTTTGTCCTTATCCGTGCGTACAATTAAGCAAGCAATCTAGCTACACTCTTATATGTGTAGCGTTGTCAATCTTTCTCATCTGTCATGAATATGTTTCATTTTGCAATTTTTGACATTCAAAACAAAAGTTTATGTTTTCATTTTTGAATCGTCTTTCCACCATAATATTAAATCATTCAAAATGGACAATTATTACAATATTACCTTCATTATTTAAGAATTAATAAAGTACAACCAACTGCACTACTTTATTTAAAACTGTTTATCTTTATATGGTTGAATATAAAAGTAAATGAGAACTTTGTTCCGAATTTGAGAAAGTGATTTATAAACCATGGTAATTTACTTTAACTTATAAATCTTCTGGATTGAGGTTCAACCGGACCTGATTACACCGATTCGATCCACACCTCTGATAAGGGTAAAATCGTAAAAAGGCAATGTTAAAAACTACTGGGAGTGAAATGAAGATGTATTGCAAAAGAATGAAACCTCAACTCGGTGGAAAATGGATACCCACGCATTGGCAGAATTCAGTATCCATTCCATTCATCACAATCACCAGCAATGAATGCTCTTCAATCTTCCATGCAATGCAGCCCACACTTGTCACTTTAAATCCAATTTACCAGTTTCAAACCTTAACCTTTTCTACCTAAAAAAGCAACTTTTATTGTTTTACCAATTCAGCATCTTTTAATTCTTGTTTTACCACTTTTGTGTATGATTCCCATTTCTTATTTCAGTCCAAGAATCATTTGCTCTTATAAAAATCCAATCTTTCTGCCATCTTTGCTTAATCCGAATCCAAAAAGTTGTAAGTTTTCAGTTTTACCGGATATGTGGCTGTTCAAGAAAAAAGGTCCTTCTGGGTTCTCTTCCGCTTCTACTGCTGAGGATGTTACCGATGGAATTGACGGCTCTGGCCTCACCGCCATTGTTACAGGTAATTAACCATCGAGTAAGTTTTAAGATAAATGATTAAGATACTCGTCTATTTTTTCAAGAAAAATCATGTTATTAATCAAAATATTATGGCGTTTAGATGATTGTTTTGAGAATATGTGTAGGAGATAAGTAATCTAGAGACCATTTTACAGTTTATTTAAATAATCTTTCGTTATTGTTTATCAGAGATTGGGTTAATTTAGGTAATCAGTTTCTTGAGCTTTTGAGTACTCTGTCTTGGTTTTGATTGAGTGATTCTGTTTCAAGACAGGGAAAATAAAATTCTAGAAAGCACATGGATGATGAGGATGAATGAATTCTTGATTTCGGATTGATTGATTGATGTGTATTCATTCTTGTTGTGTGACATACTTACATTTTAGCATGATTTTGTGTTTATGTGAAAGCTGGACCTTCAATTTTTACTTGCAAGGAAATATTGCTCGTTGTTGAAAGAACTATTCCGAGTTCCTAGAGCTCCCGTAAGGCTTGTTGGAAAACCTATTGTCGGACTTGACTTGATTAATTGCCTTTTGATGTTCAAACTGAAACGTTTTGTTTTAGGAATTGTATAGGTGGTTTGAAAGCTAAATAGTATATTTAATAGTTAAAACTAGACCTTTATTCAGAGAGCTGTGAATTTTATGTTATTTTATTTGGTAGGTAGTGGGTACTGTTTGGGTAAGTACCTGTTTGCAACAGAATATTGGAAACTTAATGTAGCTTATTTGTAGAGAAGTTGTTTGGTAAGGGCTGCTACTGAGTACTGATCATCTCTTGCTTAAAATACTTTAAAGGAAAATCACATGAATAATCTATTTTATGCACATTTTTAAACAAAACACTTAACAGATTCGCTTAGAATACACTTTTATCGGATTATGATTCATCTAGTCACTACACAATAATACATATTTTTGCAAACATATGAGTAAACTGGAGGTCATGGGTTGATTTGGGGAAGGATACTCGGAAAATTATCTGCTCTGTCTTAACATTTGGATGATTTTTACATTTGCTAGAGCTTATAATCTTGAGTATCTGTTGTATGATCCAAACTATATGACAAAACTACCTGGCCTTTTTTTGGATATGCCTTGCTTATTTGTTTACAATTATAGGGGCGTCAAGTGGTATCGGTTCTGAAACTGCACGTGTTCTGGCTCTTCGTGGTGTGCACGTTGTGATGGGAGTAAGAAACATGACTGCTGGAAACCAAGTTAAGGAATCAATTGTGAAGGAAATCCCTGCTGCCAAAGTTGATGCCATGGAGTTAGATTTGAATTCATTGGCATCTGTTAGAAAGTTCGCGTCTGACTTTACGGCCTCAGACCGTCCCCTGAACATTCTGATGTAAGTTTAGTAGAGCTCAGAGCCAAAACTACACATTGTGGATCGAAAATTATGTTCTAGATTTCTGCTTCAACAAGTAAATATTATAGAACATTTTCGTGATTTTCTAGGTAACTTCTGTGCTAATTTGGATTTGGGAGTAAGTGAAAGATTGTAATGTATGTGCGAATTCCAATGAATCAAAGAAATTTATAGTTATTTCTGATAAAAGGCTGTAGAGAAGTTAACTTCATGCATCTTCAAAAGTTGTATTATTCTAGCTCTGTCATTTCTAACATTTGATGTTTCTTTTCTGCTGTTAGTAACAATGCCGGAGTGATGGCACCTCCATTCATGCTATCCAAGGACAATATTGAGATGCAGTTTGCTACGAACCACTTGGGTATTTAGCTTCTTCCGAATATGGTTCCGCTTATTTTTATAAATTACAACAGATGATGATAGAATACACCATGAATCTAAATTTAAAGTTGAGCCATGATCATTACTCTGTCACTTGTAAAGTTGTAATTGTATATGGCACTCTTATCTGCTTTGCAGGTCACTTTCTTTTAACCCATCTGTTACTAGACAAAATGAAGAAAACGGCCCGTGAGACGAAAAGGGAGGGAAGGATTGTGAATGTTTCCTCTGAAGCTCACATGATTTCATATAAAGAAGGCATTCACTTTGACAAAATTAATGATGAAAAAGGGTATGCTATCAGTTTTCCTTTCAAGCATCTTGAATATGTATACTTTCCGAAGTGTCCGTTACTCACGCGGATCGAGATTGTATTCATCTTCTTGTCATGGTTCAGCATGTAATTTTATTTTCCATGTGCAGATACAAGAGGTGGGCTGCATATGGCCAATCAAAACTTGCTAATATACTTCATGCTAATGAATTGACGCGACGATTGAAGGTATTAGAGAGTAGATGTACAAAAACTTGGTCTTTTGTTGATTTTAACTCATGGCTTGTAGAAATGTACTTCTTGTCCTGCAAGATGAGCTTATGCAGGATGTGTTTTGGTTATCCTTGAATAGGAAGATGGTGCAAACATAACCGCGAACTCACTTCATCCTGGAATAATCAAGACCAATCTTTTCCGGCATTATGGTGTATTAGACGGTAATTTCGGTTCCTTTCAAGGCAAGCTTATAAGTTTAGAGTTGATAGCCACTTAGTGGAAGATGTTTCGATCTCTTTTAATTGGTAAACTAGCCAGGTAGTGTTATGATCCAAGAATCGTTAATACTTTAATGATTCTTTAGAAGTTCCATACCATACCTTGTTGTCTTACGACTAAGGAATTGGTGACATTTTGCTTCATTACTACAGTGCTAACTTCTAAAACATACATGCTTACTACCTTGAATCTAATTTGTTGTACTAATACAACAACTTGGGTGATACCAACTGCAAATGCTTCTCAAAATCAACTTTTTTTTACTCAAAAGTTGATGGTTCTTGCTCTAAGTACTAAGAAGCTGCTAGTAGTGTGTGAGCAAATTTTTGTGAAGCTGATTATTTGCACAAAAAATTTCGAGTAATAAAGATTGTGGATCAATCCATTTACTCGTAGATATATTGTTAACTCGCTGCACACATGCTTCTTTTCTAGAGAATTTGGGAATAGAGCTTGACATATCAAAAACTACATTTCTGTTGCACTTGCATGTTTCTAGTTCTGAAAGTGCCTCTGAGAAGCATTTGCCAACGCTCCCTTATACTATGTGTGGCATCTAGAGACGGTTAACTGATGCTCGTGCTAATGTATGCTATGCTGGAGCAAGATCTTACGTGGTGTATGTTTTTCATGATGCAGGTCTTGTTAATACTCTTGGGAATTTGCTGCTTAAAAATGTTCAACAGGTATGCAGTGCATTCAAGCTCATTTTCACTTGCGTCGTTAAGATACTCAAAATCATCGAACATAGAAATTCATTCTTCATATATTCGTCATGATAATTGTCTAGCTCACTTGTGAACCCAATCAACAAACAAAAGTAATCAACAATTCTTGATTGCCTGCTGAATTTTTCCCACTTTCTTGCTTTCGACTGTTTGGTTCAGGGCGCTTCAACCACTTGTTACGTGGCATTGCATCCAAATCTGAAGGGTGTTGGTGGTGAATACTTTTCAGACAACAATGTAGCCAAAGCTACCCCAACTGCTGGAAACAAAGATTTGGCAAGAAAACTCTGGGATTTCAGCATGGAGTTGATCAAGAAATGATTGGTTTATCTATCAAAAGCAACACCGTTAACCTTATAGAAATTTGTTCTTGAATAAGAATCTATCTGTATTAAGCCAGATAGAAACTCTTTCCTTTTCTTTACATATTTTGAGGTCCTTTCCGGTTCTCGATACTGTTCGGTTCGGTTTCCAGTACGGTACGGTTTGGTATACTGTTAAAGAAATGAACACCCATACTCGATACCATTCAGATTTCATACATTCTTTGTTGTTTATCACAATCTTTTGATCAAATCTTATTGTTAAACATGGCTCAGATTCAGGAGCCTAAGTAACATTTTAATAAAATCTTATCTCCAATGTTTGCTTGGTCGGGATGCTAGAATTTGAATACACCATACAAAACGTTCGAAAAATCAACGAAATGTGACTTTAAAGAATCCGAAACATATATCGAAATCGAGATATCACGATCATCTTAGGACCCTCGATGTCGATAGTCTTGTCCCAATTTCCCCTGTTTTGTTATACCCGAAGGATCATAAGCTCGAGCCGTTCTTCTTCTACACAGAATAAAAAAAATTCAATTGTTGATAATGTGGCTATTTAGCAGAAAAGGGGCTTCTGGATTTTCAGCTAATTCAACAGCAGAGGAAGTTACTCAAGGAATTGATGCCACTTCTCTTACCGCCATTGTTACAGGCTTGTCTCTTTCTTCTGTTTTGTGTATTTATTTATGTAGATGCAACTCTGTATCAGCCGAATCGCCATAATCGGAATGTTAACAGACCTTAAATGACGAACATGGTTTCTATTTTAGTGTATAAAACTTCATTTCTCTCTGAGGCATATTGTCGAACACCTTGCGAACACAACTTAAATCGCCATCATTTATTGTAAAAATGGCTCATCAGTGAATCTGGTGAGTGCTTATGTGATTTCTGAGAATCACCAAAATAGCTGCTTCAAAAAAATCGTTTCTTTTTCACTTTCAGATTACTTTAAGCTGGAGATGATCATTCCCTCTATTGCAGACATCTTTTCCAATGATTTTGTTGCACATACGCAGTACTCGATTTTTCGACAATGTATGGAACGATTGAATTGAAGTTTGAGCATATCAGTGTTGCTATGTTTACAGGAGCTTCAAGTGGTATTGGAGCGGAAACCTCAAGAGTACTTGCACTTCGTGGCGCTCGTGTCATTATGGCTGTCCGGAACTTATCTGCCGGACATGAGGTCAGAGAAGCAATCATAAAACAAATTCTGGCTGCAAAAGTTGATGCTATGGAGTTGGATCTAAGTTCAATGGCATCGATAAGGAGCTTTGCTTCCAAGTTCAAATCTTTGGACCTTCCCTTGAATTTGCTCATGTAAGGCAGACACTGATTAGACGTAAAGGATCAGTTTTTATGTGCATTGATTCACTTTACTCCTCTATAGCAACAATGCAGGAGTGATGGCAACTCCATTCATGCTTTCAAGGGACAACATAGAGATGCAGTTTGCGACAAACCATGTCGGTAAAAGACTAAGAGTCTTTGCATACAGGATTCGACATAAATTGTTGCTTGCGCTTGGATGGGATAAGGATGCTTGATTTCCTAAGCATTTTCATCTTGCAGGACATTTCCTTTTGACGAATCTTATGTTGGATACCATGAAGAAAACCGCGATTGAAAGTAGTCAAGAAGGTAGAATTGTGAATGTCTCGTCCCAAAGGCACAAGTGTTCATACCCTGAAGGGATCTGCTTCGATAAAATTAATGATCAGTCAGAGTAAGCTCATCTAACTTTTCTATATAGTATACTGATATCAGTATGAAGCTTGGTGTCTCTTTCTATCTTGGATAATATTTGATGGATTGATGCACAGGTACAACAGTTTATCTGCATATGGCCAGTCGAAGCTTGCAAATGTTCTCCATGCTAATGAACTTTCTAAACGTTTAATGGTATCGTAACAATTTCCCTCTCTTAATATCAAGATTGAAAGCGAAGCTCCTTAACTGGTTGTTTCATTGCAGGAAGATAAGGTCCAGATAACAGCTAATTCAATCCATCCAGGCGGAATTGCAACTAACCTCTTTCGTCACCACAGTTTCGTGAATGGTAACGTCACCCCGATTCCATACGGCATGTTTCAACTGCAATTGACAGCAAATTTCATGTGTCTGGAGTTCACACTTTTTTCATTTGCTAATGCAGGCCTTATTGATGCTTTTGGAAAGCATGTCATGAAAAATGTTCAGCAGGTTTGGTTCTTTCCTTTCAGTCCCGTCTTGAAGATTTGCTTCTGAGTATCCTACTTTTTTACATATACATGTTCGTAAACCATGCAGGGATCAGCGACTTGTTACGTGGCATTGCATCCAGATGTCAAAGGCATGACTGGAAAGTATTACGCAGATAGTAACTTGGCCGAGACAAGCTCACTAACTAAAGATAACGCACTGGCCAAAAGATTATGGGACTTTACATTAGGGCTTACAGAACAATGTAAAGATCAGTGAGGTCTTCAAAAGCTTACTAAACAAAGAGCAACATTGTAATGGATGTGTGATTATTTGGAGAGTAACATTCTTTTAGCAATTTGTCATATAAAAAAGCATATGCAAGTTAGACAGCAGTTCATGCGGAAAATCCGGACATGGATATACAGTGCGGGGCACGAACACCAGTTTCTGTTTATGTCAAAAGCTAGATTCACCTTATAGCCAGTGTCAGTAAATACATTCAGGTTCATCATTGGCAACCATCCTTCACTGTTCATTTCAAGATGTTTCTGTACAACTACAGCAGTTGTTGCATACTTCAAAGCAAAAAACCAAAAAAAGCAGGTCTGCACCTCTTTATTGTACAGGCTTACTCTTTTTTCCCCACCTATCCAACAATGTAAATATACATTTTCCAGTAACCAATAAAGATTAGATAGCATCAGCTCAACAACAACACCTGGTGCTACCAGAACCCAGGACAAAAATTTACCTTTCTCTACCGGACTTTGAATCAGCTAGGTCTCAAATCGAATCTACAACACTCTATACAAGCCAGGCCATGTCTTTAACGTTGTTGAATGGCTCTTTGCATCTCAATAAGTGGTTTGAATGGGCGTCCCTCGCAAAAATACACGGTTGATGTTCCGGAACTTGTGGGGAGACGGTGAAAAGCTTGCTTTCTTGCCCCTGTCAGACTATGATACGAGCAAAGCTATACTCCTGTCAAATCAAGAGATGGACCGGATATAACAGGATCCTTTGTATATTGTCCATCGTAAAGTTCTACAGTAGTAGCTCTTTTATACTGAGCGCCTTGAAGAATGTCAGGATCCCAGTACGAAGGACTATTAGTGCAAGGACTAGGCGGGCTTTTTCTCATGTTACCAAAACCTTCTTGTAATAACATAGATTGTTTATGAAATGGGATGGAGCCAAATCCACCGGTTAGAGGTGTGGACGAGCCGGATGTTGCATGGGGGCTAGATATTGGCGAAGGAGACATCCAGCCACTGAGGTGCTGCTGAGGGGGTGACCGTGAATATAGAAGGGGGCTGCCGATTGGAGATACCGGACATGATATGTTTCTTGGAATGTAAAAATCACTGGAGATACAGAGGGAAAAAGAAAACAAGAGAAAGCCAAATATCAGAACCATTTGAAATCACACTAGACGTGTCCATAAATTATTCATATGCATGCATTTTGGCTACCCATTTGCATTCACACCCCTTGAATTGTGTCATACAGTATATAGCAGTGTATGTGAAAGCAAGTACTTTTAACAGTACGAGGCATATTCAAAGAAAATGTTAAGTATGATGGGTATAAAGTTTCAAACTTCAGGGAGTATGACTCGAATGAGCATAGATGCAAAACTTCATATACTCCATGTAATTTTCCCATCTTTCTTAGTCGTTTCTCATAAACAGGAAGCAGTGATGACTGAATGCTCTCTCAAAGCTGGAAGACTCTCCCGAAACTATAATCCAAACGTGGTAAATGAAGTGCTACATTTACGTGGTGAAAGTTGTGTGGAACAAGGGACGAAAGAGAGAAGCAAATTGTTAATACATCACACTCAGAGAGAGAGAGAGAGGGTGAGAGGGAGACAAACCTTGAATATAAACTTGATTTTGACACCCTAGATGAGTGGATAGCAAGTCCCTCTGCATCCGACTGTTGAAGACTTCTTGCTGGACTAATGCCCTGTAGTAAATCATGGACAACATTATCAGTTGGTACAGAGAGGCAATTACAATACTTAGGATAAATTGCACGTCTGTAAGTTGTGGTATGTACACAGCATACAAATGCTCAATCTTTGGCGGATACCGCACAGTCCAAGGAAGGATAATCGCTGGTAGGTAGGTGCAACTTAAGAAGATTAAAATACTCTTGAGGATTGAGATTGGCAAAGAATACAGTATAGTACCATGGATTTCACAGAATTTATCACAGCTGGATGATTTGGAGAAGCGGAACATGAAACTTGTTTCTCCATAGGGGCTGCACATTTCACAAAAGGGTGCTCAAGTAGCCGAGCAGCGGTAGGACGACGAAGAGGATCCCGCTGCAAGCACAGCTTAATGAAGTCCTTCCCTTCATCTGAGAGGTCATCTGGAATTGTCGGAAGCTCCTTACTGTTTCCAATTTTGAACATAGCAGCAACCTTAAAATCCAAGCACAAAAGCATCAGATACACAGCCAGTAAATGGTGACACTGTAAAGGTCCTCCAGGATATTTATCACGAAGAAATAAGCTCATGCAACCGACAAGCATATTTAGTGTGTGTGTGGTCGAATTACTGCTATCACCCCTGAACCAGTATACGGCCAATTGCAGGGTGTAACTGTAATCACCTAACAGTTATTTCTGAATTAAAGAGAGTAAAGTTTAAACCCCTTCATATTGGCTCCAAGGTGGTTTTGAAGTAGCCATTTCTAAGACGGTGCATCCGAGACTCCATATATCAACAGCTAGACCAGGTCCGCTCGTGTTTCTGATAACCTAACAGAAGCACAGAGATTTTATTGGACAGCTGAAACCAAGTCTTTATGGTACAAGGTAACATACATAAAGTGACTAACCTCGGGTGCCATCCAATAGGGGCTACCCTTGAATGATAATGGACAAGATTGCCCTGCAATCTGTAAAACCATAAATATGTCACATAACCTCAGAACAGTACTGGACATGTAATTCCAGGAAAGATAAAGGAAGGGCTGTGAACTGTCCAGGCCCAGAGGGACTATTTTGCAGAACATTAATTCCAATTAGACTAATCTCGTAACATGTGGGGATGCTTAGGCGAGATAATAAAATAATCCATGATCAGCAATCAGATCAATAGAACTCCTGTAATTTATTCGTAACTTTTACTGAAATTTAAGGAAAATTGCACACTTACATGTTTTGCCATGCCAAAGTCAGCCAGCTTAACACGGCCATTTGGATCCACTAGTATATTGGCCCCTTTAATATCTCTGTAAAACATGTGACGTTTTACATGCACGGTGAGTATATTTTAATAAACAACAATCAAGAGAGACCAAAAATATGACCCAAAATCACATTTACCTGTGAACAGTCTTCTTAGCATGTAAATATGCAAGCCCAGACAAAATTTGTTGTGTATAACTACGGATGGCAGATTCTCCTAGTTTTCCATAATCTTGTAGAATTTTATGGATTGAACCACCAGACACATATTCCAGATAGATATACAATTTATCATCCACCTGACAAATGACATTGATTCAGGATCAGTTGGGAGGAAATTGCAACGTCCTAAATGTAAATATCGAGCAATCAATCATCAGATCTCAAAACTAAATCAGAAGCAAGGCCTCGGATAGAAGTTTTGGACAGAGATCCAGAAAGATTAGAAAGACTACTTAAAGTCACCATATAATAATTAATAGAATGAGCTAGAGGCTATAAATTACCGATTCAGATCCATAATATTGCACAATATTGGGATGCGTTAAGCGACTCAAAAGAGCAATCTCCTGTAGGAACATTTATATCAGTATTCAGTAAAGAGCTCTCAGTGTGAACATAAATAAATAAGTGAAACATTTATGCTTGCAAATTAAACAATTTTATATGAGCTACTCCTAAATCAAAGGCCAGAAAACTCACTTGTCCTAATTGCTTTGCGCTTTCTTTCGACTTTGCATCATCAGCAAATAATGTAACCTCCTTCATAGCACACATTTCACCAGTTTCACTAGTATAAGCAGAAACAAACATTTCAGATATAAGTCCAAGAAATAAACAAGGCGAGAAACATAACATTCCAACCCCGTCATTTGCTTTGTGAATCATATAGAAAGTACATATTACGAAAGAAAACTAGAAAATTATATCAAGAAATGGCAGCTTATAAAAACAACAGTAGACAGAGCCTAAAGATACAAGACAACTACATCAGAAACAAAGAAGATGATTGCATTTACTAACCTATTAAAACCAACATAGACATGTCCAAACGTGCCTCGACCAAGCAACTTCCCCTTTTTCCAACGCGAACCAGGGCTTGCTAGACTTTCCGCTCTTCCAGGACTACGCGGTACTGAAGGTGATGCCAAAGCTGAATTTGGATGAGAGAAGGGTGATGGACTGGATATTGTTATGGGAGGAAGGGGCAAACGGTGACTTTGTTGTTTTGCATCATCAGGCCAATAGCCCTGGGATTCAGAACCCCCAGCTCTAGGATGAATTGGCGTTACAGCACCACTGTGTATTCTGGAACTGGGCCCAGGACTCGCCTTTCTAGGACTTGGAATGGGAGAGTACTCGGGGCTCCCTCTACTTGGCTGCTGCTGCCAAAATAGTGCTGACATATCTCCTCCCATTGAATTATGCCCAGAAGTTTGACCTGAGCCAGGACTAGAGCATTGGCCAGATCCAAGGAAGGGTAGATCTGGATAAATTTTTCCCGTAGCAGAAGCAGAATTCAGAATTTGCTCGTGACCAGAAACTCTCATGGGACTTCTTGAGGGGCTACACATCGAGCTATCTGGAGCACTATAAAAGGCACCATGATGCGGTACCTGAAGATTTGTCACCTGATTACTCAAAGGTCGTCTTCGAGGAGGGGAAATGATGTTTTTATTGGAGGAAAGCTTCACCGGTGCTGGTGAGAACATTGAGAGAACAGGAGCGTGATCCTTCATGGACCTTCGGAGGAAGAAGCAAAAGCCTCGTATCAGCACATTTTATATACAGCTTTAGCACAATTATAGTAAAAACGAAATAATAAGAACAGATATTAAAAAGGGACATATATTCTCAGCCCCCCTGCATGTAGCTGTTCTTCAACGTCTACTTCCAAGAGTTGAGAAGTTGCATAACCCCTTATCTTTCGAGTATGATTACAGGTAATATCCTATTGTGACAAAGACTTCTTACATATAACACCCTAAATATTACTCCACACAATTTTCAAGAACCACGGCATTCCATGGATATTAGGCACATATGCAGGGGGTACGTAAATCAACTAACAGATATACTTATTCACATCATTATAGAACTTCTTACCTTGAAGGGCTGCCTGCAGGAGTTTTTCTGGCAATATCAAAGTCATTTACTAGAGGACTACGTTGACATGAGTCAGTTGGGTCATCACTCTCAGTTGAACTCTCACAGGAAGCAGTAACAACTTCCCCTTCGAGATCAGAAGGGTCCCTCCTCTGGCGCATGCATGCAGGTCTGGGGAGAAGAAACGATGACGGCTTAGAAACCCTTTCAGTATTGGACTTACTCGCTTCACTTATTCCAGAATCCGAGCGGCTTGTTTCAATAGGATGCACGCCTGGCAGGGGAAGTGGTTGAGCTTTAGTCCTTTCCGCAAAACTTTGGCATCGTGCTACATGTTTCGAAGGCGACGGGGACCTAGACTCTGCTCGTGACTGAGACCCTCTTTCTGAAACAATGTCACTAGAACGCCTTCTAGATCCACTTGATCTACTGGAAGATTTACTTTCAGAACTCCTAAACTTCTTATGCAATGTGTCAATAAGACTTTCACTCGTTGCCTTCTTTTTCGCTTCTTTCGGAGATGATTTCCTCCACCACATTGGCATATTTTCTGACAGATAAATATTTAAAAGTCTCAATTACACACGCTCAAAGAAAACAATTTACCAGCAAGCACAACCATAATAATATCCAAACCCATCCGAAAACTATCACAATTATTCCCTTCCATAAGAATGGGTTAAACACTTACCTTAGCCAATATCGACACTTACCAAGTAGAAACACAATCTTCAAGTCATCATTGCACAAATCTAAACAACTAACCAACTCCGAAAAACTAAAGAACTACACAGCTTATCGGCTGTCGCAACCGAACTTACCAGTTATCACCATCCACCATGTCAACAACAGAAAATTTGCAGGACAAGAAAATTAAAACTCATTTCTCTACCCCTCGGTTAATCATCCATCTCCAACAAAAATCCTTCAATCTCGACACCAATTCTACTCACTCCGATCCACTCATCACCGATCAGCCGAGAAAAAAAACCATTTCCAACCACAAAAGGTAAGATTCAACTTAATTCCACTCAAGCTCAATTCACACCTCAACAAAATTGATCAACTAAGAAACAAGACAACTACTGATCTCTGAGCAACAAACTAAAGCAACAACATTTAACAGAGGCTTAGCTCTTCACCAAAACAGATCTACAAACAGTTCACAAAAACAGCCACCAAATGATTTGAAGTGAAATCAATCACAGTAAACTCACCTCAAGTTCGTATCTCTTCACATCTCACGAGCAACACACAGCTCAATTGTTCTGCAAAAACGACTGGTTTTCAGCAAATCCCCAAAATGCTTAGAAACTACGCCGTATTGTGAGAAATCAGATTTTCGTAGAAGAGCAAAGGCGACACAAGAGCGTTATTATCGTAATTATTACATTTATCATCCTTACAGAAAGGAAAAAAAAGGACAATTATATAAAAAAAATTTGTGTGGAATAATGGTGAATGGAATATAACAATATAATAATATAATGCATAATGCTCCTTTTTTCTTTTTTATATCGTTTGTTTTCGACTTATACTTTTGTTTTTTCATGATTTATTCGTATAATGTATGCATTCTGGTGAAATATTATATAACGGAGTTTAGCCCATTCATACACGTTGATTTTTTTTAATTGTCAATGTAAATTGGTTTTAATATAATTCAAGGGTTGAAATTGACATATAATTTTCCACAACTTGGTACTACTGAAAATGACATGGAATTTAAAGAGTTTATTTTGTCAACTATATGGAATACATTTTGCTACAAATTATTGTTTTTTACATGCAATTAGTGTCTTTGATTATTTTGAGAGATAATGGACTACATGAGGTAACAAAATGTAAATTTAGTATTCATTGATTAGTTGACAGTTTCAGTTAGAAACTGCTTGTTAAAGTATCCGTCAAGCTCATGCAAACAAGAATGGGTAATTTAAATTAAGCCGCAGGGATTAGGCATAATTGCACAATTACTTTTAAGATTTAACGGAAAGATTTAAATTTAATTCATCGAGTCAAAGTGGGTATATGCATATGATGAAGCAATTTGGTTGGTTGGATCTTTATACCTAAATAGATACAAATTATTTTTCAAAACTGTAGTCTTGATACTGCTGGTACTATTTCTGAGATCAAACATTTATATATTATTCTTTGTAGAACTGAGACTGTTAAAGGCTTAAGGGAGTTCTGTACTCGAGACTTGAGGAGATAGTTTTGATCCTATGCGTCTTTTATGTGAGAATAGTCTCTTTGTATTGCTTGGATCGTTTCTTATTGACATGTACGTAATTATTTTGGGAATAGAATATTAACTTACTAAAGAAAATATTTTATACTTAGAAGTGACTTGGAGTTTGGATGAGTGCTACCTTTCTGTACATAGTTGTTGAATGAGTGTGTAATAGTTGTAAATATATCTCACATATACGTTATAAATAATACGTACCTCAAACAACTTGTAAGTACGATACATTTCACTGACATTGTTATTATTCCTTGACTAT
>JAYMSR010000097.1:0-21715 GCA_036897825.1 Plantago rigida
TTATTTCTCACTTGTATCCGCTACATGCGACTAATCCAGTCGAGCACTCGGACCTTTTTGACCTACAGTGGCATTAAAAATGGTAGCAAGTAGAACAGAGTATTGGCAATGTTTATTCTTTACTTTTCTTCCATGAAGTGGTGGTTAGTTAAACGTGAAGACTATTTCATGGGAACATTCAATCCTCTTTGTATAGTATGCATGGCAAGGTCACGGTGATAGGAGCGAGTTTGGCTATGTGTACGGTCTAATATAGTATGTCCTCTTACAAATATGAAGCATATGTGACAATACTCCTATCTTACAGATTCACGATTATTTCAACTGGAGGAACGGCATCTGCTTTGGAGAATTCTGGTGTGACTGTCACCAAAGTAGAGGAACTAACTCATTTTCCTGAAATGGTAAGCCTTAATCTGTTCGTAGTTTATCTTTGTGCTGGTTCAGTCTGTGTCTATTCCAAACTGAAATCAGCAGGTTTTATGCGCATAGAAGTAGCTAAAGATCTTTGAGTATACTTATGCACATAAGATTGCCTTGATATGATTTCCTTGTGTCCTGTAAAAAACTGTAGTATCAAATTAAGGAGAGTAACTGTTTATATATATGTATTTCAATCAGTTTGTCATGTTTGTCTCGTAAAGGTTAACACTCGAAAATTAATTTGCGGCCTAACATGAGCTCCTGTCTCTTTCATCTTGCTAATCATTCACAGCTTGATGGTCGTGTGAAAACTTTACATCCCAACGTACATGGAGGTATTCTCGCTAGAAGAGATCTGGATCATCACATGGAAGCCCTTGATAAACACCAAATTGGTAAGTTGTGCTTCTTGTGGGCATGTTCTATTTCCTTCGAGATGTGATTTCTGTAGGATAGTGCTGTAAATTGATCTTCTTTTATTTCCTTCTTGTGGGCATCTTCTTTTATCCATGGCGGTTCTTTTATCTCCCTTGTCTATTTAAATTGATCTTCTCTCAGTGCCAGCTAAGAGAAACCAGAAAACATTTTATTTGGTCAACTCACTGTAATTAAAGGTTCACTGGTATCCATGCCAGCTTAATTACTTACTGATGGTTCTTTTCCCTGTTGTTCTAAATCATTGCTTGTAAATGTTCCAAGTATCATAATTGTTGTGGAACTTGTCAATAAATAGCTATAGCTGAGTGCATAATATGGCTTTTCATAATTCGTTTTTGCCATTGCAGCCCTTATCTATGGCGATACTGATACATAATCTATTGTGCTACTTTGTTTGTGGACCAGGTACGTTTGACGTGGTTGTGGTAAACTTGTACCCCTTCTATGACAAGGTTACCTCCTCAAGTGAGGTTCCGTTCGAGGATGGGATTGAGAACATCGATATTGGTGGACCAACCATGATTAGAGCTGCTGCCAAGGTGTTTTTTCCTTTCCCTTTTTCTATAGCTGTAATTTTTGGTACATAGAATGCCATATTTATTTTTGTTGATAAAATGATGAGTTGTATAGAGATACCATTTTCATATATAAACCTCCATCTTAGAGATAGGTATCATGTAATATGTCGAATACATCTGCTAGATAATGTTTGCTAATATGGGAAAGAAAAGCATTATGGTACATGGTTTTGCAAATTATCCTGACACAACTTTCCTTCGCAATGTTGGATACTGATGAATTGTCTGATTGAACAGAATCATAAGGATGTTTTAGTTGTGGTTGATTCTGAAGACTACCCAGAGCTCCTTGAACATCTTAAAGGAAAACATGATGACCAGCAGTTTCGGAAGAGGTTGGCTTGGAAGGCTTTCCAGCATGTTGCTTCTTATGACTCTGCAGTTTCGGAATGGTTATGGAAGCATACTGGGGGAGGTGAGCAATTCATAATTATCTCTCAAGCTAAGCAGCCAACACTAACAATCATATTGACCAACACTAATCCTGAGGATATTTAAGAAAGCAGAAAACTGCACAAATATTAGTCCAAAAACTAAATCATCAAAGCAATTATAGGATAGGTTAAGAGGATTATAGTCCCTAACGTTACGGATACTATATGTTTGTTCAATAGAGTTACTCTGCTCTCACACTTGAAAAATGATTTTCTTGGAAGACAAATTCCCCCCAAGCCTGACAGTACCTTTGTCGATCAAGAGTTCACTTCGGTATGGTGAAAATCCTCATCAAAAGGCTGCATTTTATGTTGACAAGTCTCTCGCGGAGTTCAATGCCGGTGGTATTGCGACTGCTATTCAGCATAACGGAAAAGTTAGATTCTGATATCACTTTGCTGACATCCTTGTTTTCTGGCACCTCTGGTTTGTCTTGTAATGTTGTTGTTTCTTGGGTGCAGGAGATGTCATATAATAATTATTTGGATGCTGATGCAGCTTGGAACTGTGTGTGTGAATTTAGTAAGCCAACATGTGTAGTTGTGAAACATACAAATCCTTGTGGTGTAGCATCACGCGATGATATTATTGAAGCGTATAGGCTAGCTGTGAAAGCAGATCCAGTTAGCGCTTTCGGTGGTATTGTTGCCTTCAATGTTGAAGTCGATGAGGTAAGATTAGTACTTGACTACTGGAATCTTTGGTCCATATTCTTTTATCTCAATAACTATTAGCAGCAATCTGAGGTTTCATAAATAATATAAGTGAGCTAAGAACTTAAGGTTTGATTAAATTCTGGGGCTTTTCCTTTATGTCATTCCTTTCTTTATGCTGATTGCTGACTCTTTGGGAAGTAACAAAATTACTTGAACATGTTTGTGTACGTCTTGATAGGCTCTTGCAAATGATATTCGTGAGTTTAGAAGTCCAACTGATGGCGAAACTCGCATGTTTTATGAGATTGTTGTTGCACCAAAGTATACTGAAAAGGGGCTTGCGGTACTTAAAGGAAAGTCCAAGACTTTGAGAATCCTTGAAGCACGCAAGAACAACAAAGGGAAACTCTCGCTCAGACAAGTTGGCGGGGGTTGGTTAGCTCAAGAGGCAGATGATCTGACACCAGAAGATATCCGGTTTGATGTTAAAACTGAAAAAGTCCCTCAAGAAAGCGATCTAGATAATGCAAAATTTGCATGGCTCTGTGTGAAGCATGTGAAAAGCAATGCTATTGTTATTGCAAAGGTTTGGCCTTGTACTCAAGCTAGAAGTCTGCGGTCTTGCTAGGTCTAGCGGAAATAATTGCTGACAGATTAATATCTGCTTTTGCTTTTGTTTTTTCCCAGGACAATCGTATGTTGGGCATGGGAAGTGGGCAGCCTAACCGACTAGAGAGTTTGAGAATAGCAATGAAGAAAGCAGGAGATGAAGTCAAGGGAGCTGCATTAGCCAGTGATGCTTTCTTCCCATTTGGTTAGTTGTCATTTCCTACTCTAATTGATCTAGTTTCTTCAGATATTGTGGAGTATTAAGTTTAGTTATACAGCATTTAAGCGTATGATAGGGGGAAAGTACTAGTAAGGTTTAAAGGAAATTTCAAATTTAAAGAAGACAGTTTTTTTGTGAATTTATAAACTGAGTTATCTATCACCCACTAGCTATCTAACCTCTTGTTTGTTATCTTTTTGGTCGTAAATGTTCGATACGATACAACAGCGTGGAATGATACTGTGGAAGAAGCATGTCAAAGTGGGATTGCAGTTATTGCTGAGCCTGGCGGGGCCAAGAAGGATCCTGATGCAATTGACTGCTGCAACAAGTATGGAGTTTCGCTTATCTTCACAAATGTGAGGCACTTTAGGCATTGATCCAGTTTTGTTTTCCATTTGTTCTTGCTTTTACCTCCCCGTCTAGGTTAGGTGGGCGGGGTGTGAGACATTATGTAATCTTCTTGGTAAGACATTGTATCATTAGTTGTTGTTTTTATCATATTGTATCATTAGTTTTTATTTGTTAATTTAGCGTGCGCTTATGAGTTTTGGCTATATCATGTTTTTTTGTCAAGATACAGCATGTAGTTTACCAATTTGATTGATAATGTGGTGTATCATTAGTTTTCATCATGTTTACCGATTTGGCTATCTGGTGTTTTTGGGATGAGTAACAGAATATTATGCAAGCATGTCGCATCTGTTTCTGGGACATATTCTGCTCATCAATACCTGAAAATCCAGGTTCCGCCCAGCTAACACGTAACCTCAAAGCGACAGTTGATGTTATGTTGGAATCAGATTCAATGGTAGGTCATGGTGGAAGCTAAAAAGAAAGCAAATCTCGATTCATTGGTAGGCGTTGGTGGAACGAAACGAAAGCAAATGTCCGAGCCATCCCTTTCGGATCGAATATCTAGCTGCTGTTGCATGTGCCACACTTGTGGATAAGATATTATTCCCAAGAATAGTGCTGTTAACATGCCAACTCCATCCATATTCGATCTTCCACTCACTGCAGCATTTAAGTGCAGATCTATGAGAGTTCTTTGATGAAACAAATGAAATTGCCAAAATCTCATTTTATCTGAACAAATTAAACAACACTACAACATGGAGAACCAATTCCAACTGGAACCACTCTAAGTCTCATTTGGTAAACGGCTAAAGAATTAGTGGACAAAGCAAAGGGGCCTAATTTGAGGAGTAACGGTCAGAAATTTGAAATTAAAGAAGACATTAAAGCCACTAAAGTCTAAAGCAAAGTGGAGCTTTTCTATGGGTAAAACTTTCATCTCTTGATTCCCTTGAAACTCAAGAATCAGTATCAAGAATCATACAAGGTGAAGCCGCAATATGAAGATGATCAAGGCCATGAAAAGGCTCAAGTTCTGGTCAAGAAAGAAGAGGAGAAAGATATCTTACACTAGCTATACGAAAACTGAATCGCCACCACCACCAAGCCGACCAGCTCCTCTACCACCATACAGCTACTACCACCGCATGAGCGAGCCTGTTCTGCCCTCTGCTCCTCCATTACCTCCATGGCTCGACTACGACGAACAATTGGAAGAGACCCTTTTGACTTCTGAGATGTATTCAACTTCTACAGGCTCAGAAAGTGAAAGCAAACATCAAGCAGATTCAAGTCAAGAAGATGATGTGAATGTTGGTGAAATATATTCTGAAGAAAAAGAAGAATGCAGTTCTTATCAGCAGTACATGGTTCCGAAACCTGCTTACGATGGCATTGTTGTTGCCGAATCCAAGAAATTGGAGAGAGCTGGTGGATCTTTTGGATGTTTTGTTAGCCTTGGGGCTCACTTGGTACATTGTGTTTTTCCTTGTTTTCATATCAAGGAAGATCGGTACGACAAAATTGGCAAGCTATGCATCAATTGATGATCCTAGAATAAACTGAAACTCTCACTCTGCGCCCAGTTCTTGTAATTGATGTTATTTAAGAAAAATACTACTAGTTACTACAGTTTCATTCGTATTTTAATGAGTTCATACTTGTGCAATAATATATCCAGATTTCTGTAAATACCAACAAGGAACTGATTTTGCTTATATCATTCAGAGAGCTAAAGAATAATGAGTCGAAAAGAAAGCTGAAACTTCACTCTTAATGGCAGTACAAGCTTCAAGTTACACAGCCTTTTTCTGTGCATAATTACCTTTAAGAAAATAGAAAAATGAAACTCACAAGTTGAATAAATTGGATGCTGCAAAATTATCAGTTCTAGGCTGCCTTCATACTGGAGACGAAAATGCAAAACTGGCCGACACATGCCGTAGAGGTGGCTTCAGAGCATGATAGCCATTTGCCTATCTCGAACTGAGATTATTCCATGCATTTGTGAGCAAATCAAATTGCTAGGCACGTTGCATCTATTTTACACGCCAAAGCCACCCTTCGCTTCCTCGAGTCAATACACTATACAGGGTATATCTGAGAGGGTTCTTGTGTAGCTTACAAGTACAACGAAGCTGCAAACACGATATCCCTCTTGATCTTGGTAACAGCCTCCTCGAATTTCTCTTCGAGCTCAGTCTCACCAATTGATTTTGCTGCTTCAATAAGCTGCTGAAGGACTTCTTCTAGTCTCCTAATAGCCCTGATCAAGCTGCCCTCAAAAACTGGTGTCATCTCCATAATTTCGTAAAATTTTGATCCTTTTGCCCAAGAATATACCGCCTCCATAACATCTGGTCTGAAAGAGCTCACAAAGTTGTCCACATCAATCTGGACCTGGTTTGATATAAGAAGAATGTACATAAGCTTCGGATAATCAACTGAATACATGAGCCATGGGAACAGAAGTCCAGTTGCAGAATTTACATTTACATATAGGCCAATGCAAACTTTGTGGATAAATTTCTCACTGGTCCAATAATTGGATGAGATTGTATGTACGCGGCAAAGGGGAGTGAATTGATTTAATTTTCCGAGAGGTGAAAGGTGTTTAGAGTTGGATCATATTTCAGGGATATATGTTTATACAAGTTCAGCAATTAATTTAAAGTTTCTCTCAGTCATTCTAGAGTCTAGACAATCAATTGAAATCCAAGTCAGGGAGATATGTTCATACCTTGCACTCGAGCTGAACTTTGGCCACTCTCCGAGCAATGTCCTGTAATTGCATGAAAAGCAACTCGAGTTCATCACGAGGCTTTTGAGCTTCTTGAAGCTTTTCTTGCCACACAAAGCAAGATAGAAGAGAAATCATCTCTTCAACCTTCATGTCCTTCAGGACCCCACTGAACATTAGTTCGGTTAGCATCAATTCCTCTGCACTGCTTATTTCACAGGCAACTTTTCCTTTTAACTCCACAACATCGTCATTGGTAATATATCTGAATGACAGGAAATTTCAGCATTTTAGTACGGATAGTTTAGCATCCAATAAACTCACGAACAAAATGAAGTATAAACCACCCAGAAAGCAGAGAAAATTCCCAGCAATGACAACACTTGGGATTCTCGAGGACATGGGATCACAATTTATTCTACAAGACCATCACTTGAGTAAATAATGCAAAAACTAACTTTTGGGCAGAACTCCAAACGGCTGTACTTCTCTCTTTTGGAAACATCAACACAATCCCTAGAAACATTAACACAAAGCCTAGCAGTTGTAGGATTTCTCAAGAATGGGTATGGTTATTAGGTGGTCATGGGCAAATCCTGAGGAAATTAATGGAACACAGGTCAAACATTTACGTCTCTCATAATGAGTTTTGATCAAACATTCAAACTGATAAGCAGGACCATCAACATCTCAATCAATAAAACCTAAATTGAACTCTTACAAATTAAAGCCAATGACCACATATTTGACAATGAGAATGAGAAAAAGGAGAAAGTAAGAGGTGCCATTCACATCAAAGACACTTCTCTCTTATTTTGGTAATCAATCATGCCAAATTGTATCTGCTATAGAAGAATCCAGATAAATTGCTATCAGAAATCACTACATCTACACAAAAAACATTCGAGAAAGGCATCGAAGGTAATAACTCAAAACATTGTAAATACAGATAAAATTTGCATACAATTCATGGAACAATAGACAGAAGTTTGTCTGGTCACTACAGACTCGAGGGAATACGAAACATTCAGAAAGTTTCATAATTACAAAACTAGAAAAGACCCAACAACAAAATCAAAAGAGCTATATATACCCAGCTTGTCTCCAACCAGAAACAGAGAAATATGCAAACTACACAAATTCCAACCACGGTATAACCGAAGCAAGTTATCTTACCCCAATCTCCTTAGCACTCTTTTCCTCGATTTAAGTTCATCTTTGAATGCCAACACTGAGGAATTTCGCAATGTTCTCTTTATAGCTTTGATTTTGGACGTAATTTCTTTCTTTGTATGGAGAACTTGAAGCTTCTGTTCAATTAGGGGAGAATTGGCAATTTCATGCTTCTCAAAAAGGCTTTCTAATGCTTCTATTCTTCGGGCTGCCTTCTCATATTTACTGCTTTGGACCTGAACGTAAGGCAAAAAAAAGTGAGGCGGATATTTCAGGCGGTAGCCGAAATAAAAGTGAAGTGACACAAACCTTCATGTCGTCTGCAGGATCGAGGAGAGGCATGCCATCCTTGGAAAATCGCGTGAGAACTTCTGACACTTTCTTCAATGTATTTTCTCGAGCTTCTATAGGCAGGAGGTTTTTGGGTATTACAAACCGGACACTACTTAAGCTATCAATCTGCACATAATACAAGTAAGAACAAAGTGAAAAGCTAGAATGGTAACAATTACTCCAATAAGAAATTATGAACAAACAGAAGAAAAAAAGTAGTTTTTGTGCTGTGCCAGTCATATTCCACATATGCATAGCACTTGTCTTCGGATCAAATTAAAGAACGTGGAAATTAAAGAATGTGGGACAAATCACAGTTATCAGATACGTAATAATTATGGTTTTATCTCCCCAAAAAACAAAGACAATATCTATGATTTGATTTCTGATAATATGTTTCCTTTGGATTCCCTTGATTGATTGTCTTACAGTTGCAACAGTCAGGGGAAACTTAGGTAAAAATGACATAAAGATTTGTGCCAGGTAACATCATAGAGAAACTTTGCCTGTGAAATAGGAACCGAAACAACAACAGGCTCTCCCGGCTCTTTCAAGGGAAGGATCTTGATGATTTTTTTGGCAGTTTCATCCTTGTACACTTTACATCTCGTAAGAACATCCACTGTGTAGCTTGCATCTTTTGGCTTCTTATTTCCATCATCTGAAATGAAAACATCAGCTGTAAGAATAAAGAAGAAAATGTATACTTAAAGCTAACAAAATGAATCTCACCTTCGGAAACTCCTTTGATCCTCTCAAAATTTATTATGACCCCCCACGTCACTGCATCCTCAATAGAGAAGGATGAACTATTTTCATCATTCTTCGAACACTCAATACAAACAAGCCTACCAGGTTGCAGGAACGGTAAGCAGTATTTTGGGGTAAACACTTTATCACGGACATCCTTCTTCCATGTTTTGTACTGTTGGAGCATCGAGTAAAAGTTTTCTATGCTTTCTTCCTCTTCAATTATAATTGAATCCCTCTCTGCCTCCAAGAGTTTTGCTTGTCTCTGTGATAATAAAAGCACTATATTTTTAGAATCCATTTGATCCTGAGAGTTGTTAGGTATACCTTGTAACTAAAACTGACCTGAAGATCAGGAATGGCTCGATCCGCTTGAAATTGATAGAAAGAGTTACGGAGCAGGTTTTCAGGATCACCGTCTTCAGATCGAATTTGATTCAAAAGCATGTTGTAGCTCAAGTGAAATGCACTGAACAACCAAACAGTTTATTTCTAAGGAAATTATGATTCAGTGCAGTTGCAGCTCACAAGATGTGACAATTTAATTATTGGAGCTTAGCAAGAAATATGGGATCTTATGTATAACTAAACCATGGCCAGATTAAACAGATAGTAAGCTATGTGAATCAGTTAGAGCAAGGGATTCAACCTGTGCCCAATAAGCATTGCACAGAATAATAGTACTAAATATGTTAAAAGTGAGTCTTCATTGTGATCTACAAGCACATTCATCAAGACATTTCGAGGTAACATTAATATAATGTCAGTTGCAAACTGATGGAGTCCAACGAGCAAATTTCAAATGCATTGGCAACTTTTAAGAATTGAGTCTTAAACTAGCTATTTCCAGAAACAGGACAGATGCAAAATGATAACCACGATAACTATAAAAGAACCCCCCACCCCCTCTTCCACCACCACAAAAAGAAAGACCTCAGAAGTAAGTTAGCAAATTTATGTTGCTCCAAGAACATATATAGTATTCTTTGCAAATGCAATTCTAAGGTGCGCATAGGAAGCATCTCATAAAAACTTTAAACGCTCACTTGTTTAGAGGAACAGCATTTCCTTTCAACATCGATTTGGCTGTAGATGGTTCTAACATCTCATCAACCATAAGGATGCAGATCCCACGTTCATCAATTCCACGGCGACCGGCACGCCCACTCATCTGTATATACTCCCCACTGGAAATCCACCTAAATTTATCTCCATCAAATTTGCGGACATTGGTGAAGACAACGGTTTTTGCAGGCATATTCAACCCAATGCTAAAAGTCTCTGTCGCAAACAAGCACTAGAAAAAACCCCACAAAAATGAGCCAATAAATAAAACATATAACTGAAACACACTTTATTTACAAGCACATGCAGCTCTCAAATCTTAATCTCTTGGTATTGTTAAGAAGAGGGCAAACACGGGGGTATATGATGCAGGATATGTTGGCATAAACACATAACTAATCAGCCAACATTACAAAAGTTCAGATGCCAAAAAACACTGTTTATATAAATAATTACGCAAGATCCCTGGAAAGTATACGTGGTGTGAACATAAACCATCATACATCAACTGTATCCACTAAAATTCAATTTGGCAGAAGGCAAAACCCAAAAAATAACCAGTCTGAAATCAGTCATCTATGATATTCTTAAGACCTCAAGCGGGTCGCACGCTGGCAGAGAAGATAAATAACATAATTCTAGGACTGTAGGTCTTTTAGTATATGTAACCTTGATGAGTCCTTCCTGAAAGAGAATCTCAATAACTTCCTTCAGTATGGGAAGCAAGCCAGAGTGATGCACACCTATTCCTCGTTTCAACAGTGGGAGCATGTTTGAAACCTGAGCTAGTCAATAAATGAATGTATGGGTTAGTACAAAACAAAATTATACAGTATCACAAAGTAATATAGTAAGATAGATGCAAGTCATATCATCATTGTAATGCACAATAACACGACCTGCGGTAGCTTTTTATCATCATCAGACAGCATATCCATAGCACTCCAGAAAATAGTTTCAGTGTTCACTTTCTCATCATCATCATTTAGATCCATTTTTGCCATCTACATGCAACGTCAAAGCATTACTTAGCAAGATAAAATGGCTGTGGACACAGTGAATGACGAGACATATAGGAAGACTAGTTTGCAGAACGCAGTCATATATCATTTCTATATTCAGTAGGCTAGGGGTTCTACCTGCATAGCAAGAGATTCACATTCTCTTTTGCTGAAACTGAAGCATATGACTGGATCATATTGGCGCATAATGATCATCTTCACCATTTTAAAAATGTCACTATCTTCACCAGTTTTACCTATTACTAGATTCTTTTGCCACTTCCCATTCTCCTTCTTTCGGTCCTCATTGGCAGGAACTAAAGCATTCAAACCTTTCTGAAAGCTGTCCTCACGAAACTTGCCTTTTTCATTGACAACCAAATAAAGACCATCACCGCCAGAAGGGAAAATGTAATGCTGAAGAGGTGTAGGCCTGTAATCTGTATAAACAATATGGCATGGTTGCTGGTGTACCTGCAATCCAAGAGATTAATAATATCTAAGCCTATTGAATGAATGGATCCATTTTACTGCTGGAGTCAATAAGGACGTCTGACATTCTACTGCTATGGTATTCCATTGCTAGGTAGGGTTTGTCAGATTTACCAGTCAAAATAAAAAATAAATAATAAAAAAAGGCAGAAGAAGTGTAAAGCAAATGAATGTGATATGATCCATTTTAGGAACATCATATGCTCAATTCTACGACTCTTAAACCTAGCCTTTGAGGTATCACATATCAATGGTTTTCCAGACACTTCAAAGTTGTCTACATGGCATCTCTAAAATTCAGCAAGTAATTGTACTAGCATTCCCCAATTACAGGCACCCAATAAATCCAACTTGAGCAGGTAATCAAGGGCCATATGATTTATTTATTTTTAAAAGGCAAAATAAATTAACAAAGAGCTCAGGTCTTAATAGCACACATATTATTTATAAGGAGAGACAAAGAAATGCCATACAATATTATAAACGCTTCAGTCCATTTTAGGTTCAATACTATCAGAAGAAAAACAACGGGAGAATAATGTGCAAGTAACTGTGTTCTCAGTGTGGCCCTGACTGAACACAGAGTTACAATCCTGCCAAAGCTTGTTACTATAGTATATCCAAGAATCACTAGTCATCTATGTACATGAATCCTCTTAAAACCGTATTGGTTTTCCTTGCTTCTACATTTTACCCCTAGATTAGGTAAAACTTACCAAAGTGACATTCATGAGCACATAGATAAATAGCACTTGTTTTCTTTGCCATTTAAAAATAGGTTCAGCTACCGCAATTCTCTACTACTGACGGTTCTCATGAATCGTAATTCAGTTTCTTGTTTCATATTAGCAAAAAAAAAAAAAGTTCCCACTTTCTGTGATGTGCAAGTACAGTAGACTTTATCAATAAAATAATCAGCTTAGCCAACTCACCTATATAACAAACAAGTATTAAAGTGCAGAAGATGTAAATTCTTTGAGCATCTAATAAACTTTAAGATAAAACAAAGTAAGGACCAGTCAAATCACCTTGGCAACCCAATCAGCAAACTCCTTCGCATTAGGCACAGTAGCTGAAAGGAAAACAAACCGAGAATTCTTTGGGGCCATGACGATACTCTCTTCCCAGACTACACCTCGCTCCCTATCTCTCATGTAATGCACTTCATCAAAAATAATCCAAGCCACTTCTCTTACAACCTCTGACCCTTTATACTGCATGCTGCGCCAGATCTCAGTAGTCATCACCTGAAATAGTCCAACAGGAAATCTGATAAACCGATATAATAAAGTTGCACAAGTGAGACACAAACATAAGTACCAATCAAACTCACCAAGCAAGAAGCATTTGGATCGATGGTGACATCACCTGTCATCAACCCCACATCTGAAAACTCTTCTTTGAACTCTCTGTACTTCTGAACTCTCTGTACTTCTGATTACTGAGTGCCTTAATTGGTGAGGTGTATATCACACGTTTGTTCCTCAGTGACATGGCAATGGCGTATAAAGCCACAACTGTCTTACCAGCAGATGTGTGTGCAGATACCTAGAAAACACGTCCGTGATTTATCAGTTTCTCATACATTATCACCACAAAGGCTCACTCCAGATGATGAGCTTATTTAAAAAAGAAAAAGAAAAAGAAAAAGCATTACCATGACTGATTCCCCTTTATCTAGACAGTTAACAGCTTCCAGCTGAAAAGGGTCGAGCTTAAACGGAAACTCCTTGGCCGGTTTCGAATCTCCTTGGTTATGCAAAGTGGAATTTGAAGTGCAAGGCACATTCTTGTCAGGATATGAAACATCATGCAGACACGCAACCGGTTCATCACTTGCCCCCATAACCAAATCATTCTCCCTCCGCTGCTTCGATGCCGGAGTCCCAGAATCCTCAGTTGCATCTTCCACGGGCTTCCTCTTAACTGAACCCATGATGATAACTAACTACCCTACACAAAATCAAGAAAAACAAAAACAAAAAAAGGTCGAAACTTTTCAATACAACAATATGCAGGAGGCGTAACGTGACTGAATAATGACTCAACCTGGGGAGAAAGATAAACCCTAGAGATGTATCGTTAATACGGTGCCATTACTAACTTACTTGCAGACGATTAAACGAAACCAGAATTAATGCTTCAATTTCAAAGAATGATTGAAAATTTTGTACGTTTTGGAGATTATGAAGCAGAAAAGAAGCAAACTTTACCTTTCTCCGGCGGCGGTAGAGAATGAGAAACCTATGTGAGGACTGAAATCAGCTGTTGCTTTCAGTGTTGGCGGTCCGCGGATACTATTTGTAATAACACAATTGCTAATCGGTCGAGTCCGACCTTTTGGACCGCCACAATTACCTCATGATATGGACCACGCGTGCAACTCGGGTATAGTATTGTCCTCTTTAATCCGAAATCAGTTTATATTTAGAATCACTCAAATACACCATGTCTATAATTCAAGAGTATTTATCTTCTTGTATACTACATTTAACTCGTTCACTGTTAATTAGTTAGTTCGGATGCGATATATTACAAGTATATACTTTATTACGAAAATAGTAGTCCATCTCATTATATATTCTTTATATAAGAGGTTTTATTTTTGTATATTTAATAAATATAATATGCTTTGGGATTCTAGTGCAATTTTATTTTTTCCATTATTTTTATTGTATTCAACCTCCTTCAGTCTTTCGTTAGGATTTGTTTTCAATGATTTACCGGTACTAGTCCTTCGTTAGGATTTGTTTTTAATGATTTACCGGTACTATAAGTGAATAAAAAATTGCCATAATTTGTGGAAAAAATTCAAAACACATTAATTACTTCAACAGAACCTTTGTGATGCAGGTACACCATCCATTAAAATCAAATCTGAAAAAATGAACCTACATATTTATATCCAATTGAAAATTCATTCAATCTTCAACCCTACTAATTACTTCGAAATTTGAATACTCGTGGGTATATGATCTATCTCACCATTTTCTTTTAACGTTTTCTTCTTCTTTTCTCAAAATTTCATTTTTCCCATTTTCCATTCAATTTTATCCAAGATAAAGTATATCTGTCATCTCACGGTTTTATGTACAATTCTACGATAGAGTATGTCTGTATTTTCACAGTTTCTGATTTTTTTTTTAATTTTCTCTGTTGCTTTTTCTTTTTGTTCCATCAATCTTATTTTTATTTTTCTCCTGTCTTTTCTTCCTTTCTATATAATGTAATTTTATGTTCTCTTTCTTTGTATGCAATTGCAAACTGATCATGAACACAATTGCATCTTGTAAACTTATCATGAACGCAGAATCGCATAAAGCCATAAACCATCCGAATATTAGCCATTCGATACGCAAGAAAAGAACAAAGCATATCATATCATGGTCATACACACTGGTCAGACCTGAAACAATAACTACGCGAGGCTACAAGTCTACAACCGAAGATAATAAGCAGCTGAAGGACCTCATTTCCAGGAATAACTCACTAAGGCTCCTAACGCCCCCTGTCTTCGGTATCTTCATCAAACTGGTGGTCAGCCAAGCGCTGTCTGCTCCCTACCAAATAACTTAATCGACTGTCAGAATCTGAATTTTCTGCATCTCTCTTTCTTTTCGATTCCTTATATTTTCTTCCTGAATCCTTTTGTTCCCATTTACTAGTATATTTTCTAGAGCCATAAACTATATCGCTTCGTTCAGTACTAACATGTTTACAATCTTCATCTCCATCTTCCTGTTGTAGTGATTTGCCTTAGATGTCTCATTTCCAGATTGCTCAGAGTCGGCGAATGTGTGCTCACCCTCGGCCTCCCTATACCGATGACCAGTTGATTTTCTCTCGTCAGTTCTGCTTTTGCCATCCCAGCAATCATCTGTACATGTAGAGACTTTTCTACGTTGTCTCACATCTTTCTGCCTGTCTTCAACTGAGCACCTTTCCTTTGACTTAGTATCACGGACTCTGCCCACTTGTTGAGTCCTTTCCTTTATGTGTCTCGTTGAAGCATGCTTATGATATTTTTCTTCATCACTGCTAACTGCGTCTACATCAGCTTCATGTTTCTCAATTTTACGGCCATGAGTTTCCAAATTCCCATTTATGTGAAGTTCAGAGCGTTTTTTTGAGCCATGTCTAGATCTTCCCTTCTCTGGCATATCTTTATCTGTATCTGTATCACTATCAGTAGATGCATCACTTCTATGCTGCACTGATCTAGAACTTGATCCATTTTGATGCTTCTCATCAACAAGTTCTGGTGTCTTGCTAGTGGCACGTCTATGGCGTTGCCGCCGTGCTCTGCCAGAAGTATCATCCTCGTAGTGATTTCTTGAACCTCTTTTATAATCAGTATCTCTCGACTGTGACCTCCAAAAATGGTGGTATCTGTTCAAATTTTCAACATTTAAAAGTAAATATGGAACCGGAGAAATCAAGAAAGAATACTAATATTGCCTCCGTGATACTGAATTTTTTTTTCTTTGATGGCATTTTATAAATACCTATCTGCATCAACTGTTGAATATCTGCTGGAATGTCTAAGCGATCTTGGGCTTTCTCTCTCAATCTTATAGGCAGATTCATCGGAGCACCCAAATAAAACAACCATTTTTTGTACCCAGTATCTTGGAGGTGGTTTATCCCAATCCGCCCATTCATAATCTCCACCGGGGTTCCCAAAACAGTGGATGAAATTGCAGGCTACTCCACGAGAACATGTCTGGCAAGTAGTACATAGTGAGAGAAACGAGGAAAGTCTATATGAACAGTAAAAAAATTCCAGACTTTACCTTAAGCTTTGATCTCATGAATTCTCCACATATTGCCACCCTCCATTTAGTTACACTAACAAACTCGCATTGCACCTAACCAAAAATCAAATACGAAACAATTTGCAGAACGTGAGAAAAACAATCACTGGTGATTTGCATGGAGAGTTGCTGACTGCTAAACTGAATCACGCTAACACTACAGAGTTTGCATTTCTTCGATTCTAACTCCATGAGTATATATTATAAGAGTTTAGAACAAGTTAATAGCAACCAAGCAAATCATGTTAATAAATGTTCAGGTCCTTGTGCATAAGCAATGACAATTGACTAAGAACAGATATGGCGTCTGCATTTTGGATCAAAAAAAGGAATACCTGTTTTCCCGCAAAGTAACGGCCATTTAAAGATTTGTAAGCTAGAACAGCAGAATCCAATGATTTATAATGCACGTATACATTTCCCCGCAGATTGAGGTGAACAATTTTTGCAAACCTGAGATACAGTTCTTGCTCGTTATCCACCAATACAGGCAATTGACAATGGACAACATGAAAGACGATCGTTTTCTCAGTAAAGCTACCTACATTGGACATCCTATTTGTGGTTACAAGATGTAGCATGACATGTAAGGCCATGCATTTAAACTAACACAATACCAATCACCAAAGTGGGAGTCAAACGCTAAATTTAGCCAGCTTTCTCATGTAGAGGTGGGCTTTTGGTTTTCTCATATGAAACTGATGTTAATAACTATATATAATAGCAAATGTTTGAAACAAATCTAGTACTGAAAGTTTGAACTACTTAAATCTAGTACCTACGCTTAAATTGGAAATGGTGACAGCCTGTGAACTATAAGAAGTTGGGCGATGGTTGGTGTTTGGATGGGGGGAGAAAGGGACAAACAGACATCTGCTCAAAAAACAAAATAGGACAAGTAGACACCTTGAAATTGATGATCTCGCCAAATTTCAGGAATTCGGTGTGGACATCCTCATAGAACTCTTCATAAGCATGTTCAACTTCTTCATCGGTGCACTGGCATAAAGAAGTAGAAGAAAATAGGTTGGTTGTATATAACTGTGCACAGCACTTGAAAATGTAACAAATGCTAGATGAAGCAAACTCCAAAGAAGATTGCAAAATCAAGGATTGCTTCAAGTTCAACAAAGACTAAAGTGACTACTGAGTAATATGCTTATTGCATGCATCCATAGAGATCGTAAGAGCTTAAATTACTAAATACTAGTATGTTTATTCTTATCAGTCTCTACTGCAAACAGAATATGTAGAAGACTCCCAACATATAAACGTGAGATCTTGTCTTAGAAAATTATTTAAATGACTTGTATGCAACAATTAGTTTTTCTACTTCATCACAATATGTATCACACAAACTTATGAACCGTGTCCATTGCTTGGGTTTCACATCCCATAAAAATTTAGAACAGCTACTGACCAAAAAAAAAAAAAAAGAATTCGTACATCTGCAGTATTGTAAAACCCGAGAAAACCGTATTTCCTAATGTTGGTTAAACACTAGACACATCTACATGATGAGGAACAAGGAATTCATATTCATTTCTGTTTGCAATAGATTGAATGTCAAAACAGAGAAGAGAAACATGAACTACTAATGACTTCGCGGTGTGAGAGCTAGGTACTTCAAGAGTAAGAAGTTATAAGCGACTCCTCCTTCCCTCAACTGCTGAAAACCTACGTCGCTGTGGCTTGCAGTGTGGCTGATGCTATAAGTGCAAGACGGATTCTGGAAACAGTCCAAACACTTGTTTTTGCACTTTGATACAGCTTGTATTTTATATGGTGTGGAGTGACTGGACTCCCACGTGTTTTTGTTGATGATGCTGAAGATTTACACTGGCCGTGGAAAAGAAAATTCAGAAGAAAAGTTGCAAGTGCTTATGGACTATTATACAAGGCCATATAGTGCAGTGTTCATCGATGAAAAGGAGTAAAGGATGCTCTGAATATATTTATTGCACAGACCCAAAGTATAATGTACTGGAAAAACCGCATAGTTATACTCATTAAATGTTTAGACACTATGCACTGGAAAACCGCCTAGCTTCCTCATCTTCACTCTTTCTCTAGCATTCAGCAGAACCAAATAATTAAATAGCAGTGAAAATGAGGGTGCTATTTGCTGTAAAATGAGAGTGCTATCTCCAAAAAATAAAATTAACTACCCACTATTGCATATACCTAGACATCCTGTGTGACAAGCATAATCAGTTGCCATGGAGTTGAATATCCTTCACATTTAATGGCATGTTGAAAAGTGTGGGATAAATAATGGGGTGTCAATCACACAAAACAAATGGCTAGACTCACATGTCAGAAAGATGATCTAATTAATTATTAAACAGTACAAATAAAAATTTCTCAGATAATGTAGAAAGCAACCTTTTCTCTACTTATTGCTACAAACTTACAGCCAGAATGAATACGGAGATTAAACAACACCCTGAAGTTTCATAAGCCCAAACCTTAAGAAGTACATCTACTGGCAGAAGTCCAACACCCAGGAAATTGATCCAGATATACTAGTATTAGTTAAGGAGATGGATAGTTACTGTAGAAAAGCCAACTAGTATTAAACAATCTAAAAGATACAAAATCATAAATTGATAGCTAGAAGCGAACAATTTTTTTTCTTTCTTTCAGGTTGTGTCAACATATAATATTTCTAACTTCATATCAGCATATAATCAATCACATAGAGAAATTATAATTCTTATAAGAAGAAAAAATATATGAATATAATTAATGGGATAGATTAGCTATATGAGTGGATAAATACTAGTATTTGGTCTCTGTAGGATACATAATTGACATTTTCTTTTCGTGAAACCACCGAATCCAGTACCACAAGCATTACTTGTTCAGACTCTCACCATTCCGTCCACCGCATTAAAAGTGATTCTCAATTGATCTAATTCAGTAAGGAGAAATCTAAAATTTCAATTCAAAGTCTCAAACAATATTAAGCAACAACCGAAAAATATGAATGCAGCCTGCCAAATCATAAAGATCAGTACAATCAGGAGAAAAGCAATATCAAGAAATGTGCAAACCAAAGTGCGACATTTGCATCTTGCCAGTCTCAAGTAATAATATTAATTGTGCTGGACATCGTCTTATTCAGATATGGCAAAAAACTTTTTATTTATTATATTTCACATTGTTTTTGCCTTTTGGGGTGTGGGGGGTGTAGACTGAAAATCATGGCTGCAGCCATCCTAATCATCTTCCTCTTGCAGGAAAACTAGATGTAAAGTATGATAAGTTTTCAGGTCATAGCATACATGTATTTGAAAACAAATCAGTAAAGAAGTTGCATCATAGAGTTAAGAGGACACTGTGTTTTATAGTATACCTTTTACAACATATGGCATCATAGAGTTAAGAGGATACCATGTGTTATTTGTTTATTGAGGGGATAGTGCATCATGGCATGGCTAAAAATAAGTGCATTGCACATTCATTTGCATAAGCTATAGATATGAACAGCAGGATACTAGAGTCACATGTAGACTTCATTAACAGACCTCAAGCCCCTCGTCCTGCTCCCAAGCTAGGCCAGGGCCATTGTACATGTTCTTGATCAGCAGAGTGCACGACTTATCAGGGTAGAAATGAATTCTGCTGCAATGTGAGCCAAAACGACAGGCCCCTGTTTTGTGGTGGAAAGGACAGTGAGCTTTTATCCTGGCATAAACAAAGGGTTGACATGCAACTTCTCCCTGACGGAGGGATTGTTTGGTAGAAGAAACTACATAACCTGTTTTCAGCGTGGCTAATGTGTGCAGCATTTTCCCATAAAGTAAGAGATAAGAGCACAGCAGTCTGTGATGAAGTGGGTGGGAGCATAACCAACCTGTTCAGTACCAAAGTTTGGAGTCTGATTTGCAACATTTTCTAGTAGCTGTTGAGCTGAAGGCACAGCTCCATTCTTAAAACTAGCAAAAGCTTCTGATTGTGGAGGAAGAGGGTTCGAAGTAGGTCTATTAGGATCCTACATTATTATATAAAAAAATTCAGTAACTCAGCGTATTAGAAATGATTGGAAGGTAGCTATCCGAAGTTCCAAAAGTAAAACCTCTTTCATGATTTGTTGGTCCGTGCTCTTTTTCACCCTGACTTTTTTCTTCTGGACAATAATCTCGTTACCTTTCCAAATGATTTCAGGAGGCCCTTCTTCCACGTATTCCCATCCATCCTCATCAGTGTCATTCTCATTTCCATCCTGCATCAAAACCATGTGCACTCAGACCGGGAGAGTTCAATAAACAAGGTATCTGATGAATATGTGTTCGTTAACGCCATGGACATCAATAGGCAGCATATCTGATACTGGATCCAATTCTTCAAAATGAATAGTGTCATAGACTCATAGTACATGAATCAAAAAATAATATCACATCCGCCGATAGAATATCAATTTATACACTTGGTTTGGTGGACTGCTTGGAATATCTACTTCTTGCAATAAAAATAGCTACAGACAGAGATTGATTCAACAATAACATAATGCACTGTAACAGAAAATACTTAAAGATATAGATAGATCAAACCATGCCATAGTTCCCAATTAGCTGCGCATCTTAGCACTATAACTGGCAAACGAAGCGACATTTATATGTAGCATTCTTCCAGCCCCTCGATCGAGCTTTTAATGTATTCTTCTTGTTGTTCATGCCACACCTGAGTTCTTATTGCATCTAAGTCTAAGTTCAATCGGTTCCTAAAACTATATAGTCCCTTACCACAGATTCCATAGTCTAAACAGAACAACGATTCCTACTTCAATCAACTTCTGTAAATACAGTGATTGAGCATGATCAACAATTCAGCTAAACTGAAAAGGTCATCTAACAGAACAACTGATAAAACTAGACAAGTAATTCAAGTTAATCAAAGAGATGAGGGTGAAATACACACCTGATTCCCTTTCAACCGATCTTCTTCTTCCTCACGAGCTTGTCTCCTTCTCTCCTCTTCCTCTTCCTCGAGAGCTTTTTTTCTCTGCCAATCTTCCAGAATCTTCTTCTCTCTCTCCTCAAATTCTCGTCTCTCCTTCTCAATTCGAGCCTTTTCCATCTCCTCTTCCGCTTGGAGACGCATCAGCTCTTCAGGATCGTTAATCCGAGCCTCCTCCAATTGACGCGCCATCTCCGCAAGCTCCTTCCGTTTCTTCTTCCGCTTCTCCTTCTTCGCTTGCTTCCGTCTTTCCCTTCGGCTTGCCTCTGCATCACCGATGTGATTGTGATCATCCCCATCGTCTGCTTCTTCTTCTTCGTTTTGTGCCTTGCTAGCTGTGATTTGATGTTCAGTCATTGTTAGGGTTTCAGAATTTTATGATTCTTCTGTTTTTTGCTCATTGAAGAACTTTGGTATAGGTTCGTCAATTTAGCAAATGGAAATGACGTCAGTGAGGAAAAAGAGAAGCTGAATTCGATGGGTTTTTTCCCGGTATTTGACGTATTGTGGCTTTAGGATCGGAGGGAAATTACTTCAGGTTCCACGCATAGAGCTATTACATACTCCCTCCGTCCCGGGTTCACCTTCCCGTGGATCCGGACACGAGTTTTAAGAGAAAAGTGTATAAAGTAGGAGTAATGATGATAAAGTAGGAGAGATATTGTATAA
>JAYMSR010000098.1:0-21512 GCA_036897825.1 Plantago rigida
ACTTTTGCTGGATTTGCTCCTTCGAGTCTCCAGTCAGATTCTTTCCGTCCTATCTCTATCTCTAGAGTCAAAATTAGAAAGTATCGTGCTAGAAAGAATAATACATGGTGGTAGAAATGTGTTCTTTCAAACCATTCGTATGTTGAACATATATTTACCTTAATAAAACAAACATATTTACAATTTTACAACACTTTTATAAACTATATTCACTGTCCACTAAAAACTCATCCACAAAATTGTCAAATCATGCATTTTTTTATAAATTGAATCATAGTTTATAACATAAAAGGTTTGTTTGAAAGTTATGATATAAAAAGTTGATTTTATTTCACATATTACTTCATCCGTTCTATCAAAAACTTTCCGTTTTGTCCGAATCTGATAATTTTATTTCACATATAAAATTAAAATGTTCCATTAGGACTAACAACAACAATTTTATTTCACATATAAAATTAAAATGTTCCATTAGGACTAACAACAACAGTTATTGAGACATATAAATCCATCCAAAAAAATTTACAGTCGAAGCTCGATCGATTACTGACCAATATTTTTTATTTTATTAATCTTCTGTAAATGTCGAAAATAGAAAGAGAAAAGAGTTACAGACTCAGAGTTGCGAAGATCTGATTCTGGATCTTCTCTGTACCTGAAATGGTGGTGGCAACAACATCAACATCATCGTCTTCTTGCGATCCAACTACACCTTCAGAACCCTAAAATTCCCTCTATATTCTGAAATCTCTCTCGATTTTACTAATTCTTCAACATGTATATGGCCTACGGATGGCCACAGGTCATCCCACTGGAATTACCTACCTGCACTTCACGGCAGCAGACCATATACCTCAAAATTGTCAATCGATTGCTTCTCGTCGTCTCTCCTACTCACCTTGAGCTCTGGTCTTCCTCACAGGTTCGGGATGTGTCTGTGTGCATTAGCTCATTTGTGAATTTTTGTGAAAATGTATTCATTGATATTGTTTTCGATTTTGTGTTGATCAGCATAGAGTGAGATTGGGGAAATATAAGAGAGATTCGGATTCGATTCGGAAGGAGGGGGAGAATTTGCAGGCTGTCTGGAGTCCTGACACCAAGCTCATTGCTGTGCTTGTAAGTAATTTTAGTACTGACATTGTAAATATACCGTACTGCCAGTTAACGTCGATGTAAGGATTTAGTGAAGTGCACCAAGTTTGATCAGCAATCTTGAATTTACTGGCAATGTAATGCTCTGCCACTGTAATTGTTGAACTAGCTGACTAACCAAGCTTAGCTCATAGTGCTTTGATACTGTGATAAAAATGTTATTATGGAGTATTTGGTTGTGTGTTTTGTTTGCAGAACAGCGAATATTGTAAAAATAGTTAATATTCGGAGCTTGGGTGAGTATTTTGATAGCAAAATTAGGCTAACATTGTAAATCCTGTTATCAACTGGTCGGTTAGTATGGGGACTGATTTTCTTAAACCAAGATACCTGCTGCTTAGCAGTGTTTATTATCTTTTCCTATCTTAAACCAGCCTACTTTAAATTCGATTATTAAGCATTATCTTTTTGGATAATTGGCAGTGCTTTTGTTGTTGGTAGCAATGGTACTAGATTAAACAAATTAGAAATTTAACACAGTAGCTTCATTTATTCACTGCCATATGCTTAAAATCTCTTTATACAATATTCTACTATAGTTAAAGAAATATTTCTTCCCCAAAGAGGCTTTTCTTGTATAATTCATTAAGCAATCTACTTGCTTTGGTGCTGGAGCCTCCAAATTTAGAAAGCGGGAAAGTTATCTAGATTAGAACAGAATTGCATTCTCAATTCAGTTTCTACCTAGAACATTGGTTCAATATAATATTTTTGGGGCACTCACAATTTCCCTATTATTTTTGCAGACATCCTCCTTTTTCCTTCACATATTTAAGGTTCAGATCACAGAAAAGAAAATACATACTGGTGGGAAGCAGCCGACTGGCTTATTTCTTGTAAATGTTTCTCTACTCCTGAGTGAGCAAGTCCCATTTGCGAATAAGAATTTGACAGCGTAAGCATTCATGCTTAAAACCTTCATTTTCAGCATATATGCTTTGTTTGACTTGTGTCAGTAAACATCGTGAACATATCCCTTCGTCATGCCTCCTATGTATGTATGGTATCTTAAGAAGTGACCATCCTTTTTTGTTTTGAACCTTGCATAAAGTATAGGATATGCATCCCTTATATTTAATTACGAGAGATAGAAGCTTAATACTATCAAACTCAAAGTACAAAGATACGCATTCTATGTAGGCATGTTTCCTGTAAATCCCAAAAACGGGCGGCATATCACGATGTGACTTATTCTGGGTATTACGTATCTTAAAAAATGCCACTGAAGTGAATCAAACATGTACTCAGTAAATCTAATTTAGTTCCATAAGTTCTTCACTAAAGGTAACCAATAACCATGTTGGGTAAATATTAATTTATTTTTTACATATGCATAATGCCTGTGATGTATAGTAGGAAAAAGCAAAATGAAAGGTGAACATTTTGATCACTGAATGGTGTGCTCACCGTCCTGTTATTTGGGTGGAAAATAATATCAACAAGGATGGAGTCAGTCGCAGGAAATGCCTGCTTTTCCTAAACATTAGAAAAAATCACTTCATACTACTGTAAATTAGGGGAATGTAGCAGACTCTTGGTGGTGGTGTGGTTTTTCCTAATTTTAGGTGAAGCCTGTCTTTCCTAAGAAATTTAACATTAGGATGTGTCTGTGTTGAGCTTTGCAGCTCTTAAAGTCTTATAATGTCATCATTTCAAGTTAAATATTATGGTTTGTGAGATTTCTTACGCTATCTACAACTCAATCAAGTTTTATATGATTGTTTCTTTTCTTCAAATGCTTGATTATCAACGTTCACAATACCTATCAAATTTTCTGTGAGCTTAATGATACTATGGATGTGGTGCAATTGTTAAGGTTGAATATGTGACCATCCTCCGCAACCTTGATAGTCCACTGCCCGTATCAGTCGATCATATGATCTGTTTGTGCATTCCTTCGTTAACACCTTACTTGATTCTCAACCTCGACGTGTAGAGATGTAATAGTCAGCCTTATAATTTCTTATTTTATATCTCATCATAAATTGAAGTTTCCTTTCTGGATGACAGGAGCAACATAATTTGTGATAGCAAAAATATCTTGATCGGCTTATCTGATGGATCACTGTATAACATATCTTGGAAAGGCGAGGTATGTGCTTTTTTTGCATGACATTGCTACTGCTATGGGTGTGTTAAGTAGCTCAGTAGTTTCTTTATCTGATGTACAAACACAACTTTTAGATGCTTTTTGTAATGTACGATTAACAAAGTTACCTATTATTATGCAGTTTGGTGGTGCATTTTTCCTCGATTTGCGGTTAAATGACAAAGTTGCAGCTAATAATTTATCTAATCACTTGAGTAACGGTGTGGCTTCTGGTGGGATTCATAGCCATACGATTGATAAGTCAAACCATGTTGGTTCTCAGTATTCCGGTGTTGTCCATCTTGTATACTCATCTATGATGCGGCTACTTTTTGTGTTATTTTCTAATGGAGAACTCATGTTATATTCCGTGAGTAAGAAAGGGTTAAAGCACACTGAAGCGATCAGAGCTGAGAGGAGTTTGACTTCCAGTGAGGTTGTTTGCATATCAGTGGCTCCAGAGCAGCAGATTCTTGCTGTTGGGACCCGTAAAGGCACTGTTGAACTATATGACCTTGCAGATTCTGCGAAGCTCATCCGTTCCGTTTCTTTGTATGACTGGGGGTAAGCCTATTCATTTTGTAGAGGTTTGTGGAGTGGAGAATTGGTGCATATTGAGTTTTGACAAAATACTTTAGTCTCCACTAAGTTCCGAGTAGCTCAACTCTGGTCTTTCATCCTCTTTTTCCGAGTAGCCTATTCATCTCAAAGAGGATTATCGTGTTCAGTTCAAATTTAGTTGAACAGAGTATATATAGTTTGGATGATTTTTTTTTGTGTGTGTGTGGGGGGGGTAGATGTAAGTACGCATAAGCAACAGTTTTTGAGTTTCTTCAGGATTCCAGTTTGATAATTTGTGTAGTTCAGTTTCGTTTGCATTATACGTTCTGAATGAACCAAATGCTTTGTTTCTTGGTGCAGATATTCTGCAGAAGATACTGGTCCAGTAAGTTGCATCGCGTGGACACCTGATAACTCTGCTTTTGCAGTTGGATGGAAGCTACGAGGCATTACAGTTTGGTCTGTCTCTGGATGTCGTTTGATGTCAACAGTCCGCCAAATTGGCTTGGGTTCTGTCTCTTCTCCTGTAGTTAAGCCAAACCCGGATTTGAAGTATGAACCCATGATGGGTGGTGCATCACTCATGCATTGGGACGAATATGGGTATAGGCTTTATGCTATAGAAGAAGGATCTTCAGAGAGAATAATTGCCTTTTCTTTTGGTAAATGTTGCCTGAACAGAGGTGTTTCTGGCACAACCTACGTCCGTCAAGTTATATATGGCGAAGACCGCTTGCTTGTTGTTCAATCAGAAGATAGTGATGAGCTCAAGATCTTGCACCTCAATCTTCCAGTTACGCATTACACAATCTGCCGACTTTGCCTCTTTTCTTTATCTTAACTATAAAGCTTTACTTAAATTGAACATTCTTCCTCCAGGTTTCATATATATCTCAAAACTGGTCTATTTTACATGTTGCTGCTAGTAGGGATGGAATGTACTTGGCAGTTGCCGGGCTTCATGGTTTAATTTTGTATGACATACGCTTGAAGAGGTGGAGAGTGTTTGGAGATGTTACTCAGGAACAGAGAATTCAATGCAGGGGATTGCTATGGATGGGGAAAATCGTTGTTGTCTGCAACTACGTGGACTCTTCAGGCGCGTAAGTACCATGGAGATATGACTTGTCATTATTGTTATTTCAGATTAACCATGACAAATATACTTATAGTTTTATAACTGATCTTGCACATGCATATTTGAACTTGGCTGTCTGAAATGTTTTTGCAAGTGGGCTATATATCCAATTGATCATATAAGTTACTGTGTTGTAATGTTTCACTGTGAATAAGATGGCCATACCGAGTTTTTGATCATTCACTTGTTAGGTTATTAAGAAGGAAAGCTACTTCTAAACACTCATTAAAGATTATGGTAGCTTTGCTATATATTATACTGCTGTCTCTTTAAATTTTATCAAGCTGTTTCATGGCTCCCCTGCGTGAATATTTTTGGTTTGTTTGCATTAGTTAATACCTCTCTCTGCCGTTTTCTTTTCCTGCAATTTACTACTCCCTCCGCCCCGGTTCGTTAGGCCACGTTCTTTTCGGCGTTGTTTTTAATAAAACAAATAGTTTATTGTTTGTTGTTAGAGAGAGAAATGATAAAGAATAGATAACGTATTAAAGATAAGAGAGAGAAATGATAAAGAATGGATAAAGTATAAGAATAAGATACTGGGGTTTACTTTTTTACTATTTTAGGAAGTGGCCTAAATTAGTGGGACGTCCAAAAAAGGAATAGTTACATTTTTTAGCGGGACGGAGGGAGTATGTTTTAATCTAACATCTTAATATTGCAATTTCCTGAAGAGCTTATATAATCAGGTCAATTCTAATAATTGTAATTTGGTATTTCAGCAGTTGGTGTATTATAGTTAGGTTAGTTTTTGAGATGTTTAAACTTCCATGCACGCCATGTCATGAGAACTTGCGGAAATGAATCTGAAATTCTATTGCCCAATGGGGCCTTCAATCAGTAAACACTAAAGAAAGACAAATGCTGATAGTCCGAATCTTGGAAAACTATAATTTCTGGACATCATACCAAAGTATTAACACCATCCGTTCTTCTTCATGGAACTCGAGGTGAATTATTTTCCAATTGGCAATTTAGCTTATGCAGCAATACCAAAACACCTTATTTCTCTTAATAAGGTTAGCGTCACACTTGGGGCCTTTATTTCAGAAACTCACTTTTTTTCTTTTGCAGTACTGCATTAGAGTTATATCTGTGCATGTAATACATGTAACATATATTTTGAATATTATGGTTCTGTGACTTATCTGGTGACAGTTTCAAGATCATTCTTTACTTTACATGTGTTCGTTCTTAACTTTGAACTATTATGCTAGCTAGTCTTGTGTAGTTGTGTGCCGTTTTTGCTAACTCAACTTTTACTGATGATTGCAGATATGAATTGCTTTTCTATCCAAGATATCACCTTGATCAAAGTTCGCTACTTTGTCAGAAGCCTCTGCTTACAAAACCAATGGTTATGGATGTTTATGGAGACTATCTGCTAGTCACTTATCGTCCATTTGATGTCCATATATACCATGTGAAATTATCTGGCGAATTATCACCTTCTAGCACTTCAAATTTACAGGTAATAGAATTTTTAAAAGAGCTTTATAACTGTTAGTGTCTCTTGGCTTATACAAAATTGTGCTAACATTTACTTTTCAAATGAGAGCTTAGTGGTTTTAGTCTTCTAGATTATTCCCCATGCATTTTTAAGTGATAAAATGACAAACAGCTTTCTACAGTACGAGAGCTTTCAATCATGACCGCAAAGAGCCATCCTGCTGCTATGCATTTTATCCCCGACCAGCTTCCACGGGAGTATGATTTGAGAAGTGACCCGTCTTCAGATATATTATCCCGAGAACCTGCTAGGTCTGTGTTTCAACTTTGATTCTTCAATACTGATTCTTGACCTTCGGCCTTTTGTATTTTGATTGGTCTTTTTCTTTCCCCCCTTCCCTTTATAGATGTTTAATATTGAGGACAAATGGGGAGCTTTCACTTCTTGATTTGGATGATGGGCGGGAAAGAGAGCTTACGGACTCTGTAGAGTTATTCTGGGTTACTTGCGGTCAAACAGAGGAGAAAACAAACTTAATTGAGGAGGTTTCCTGGTTGGACTATGGCCACCGAGGGATGCAGGTAACAGTTTCAATGACCACTATTTCTCTCTACAAAAGATTGTCAATTCTACTTGACATGTACGATACAGTTATTGGTTGAAGCTCATCTGCAGGTTTGGTACCCATCTCCAGGAGTTGATCCTTTTAAGCAGGAAGACTTTTTGCAGGTATATATGAATTATGAAAAGTGTGTGTGTGTGTGTATTGTATCAAATAAAAATATTTTATGTCTTGATCTTCTATATTTGCTATTTAGATTCAAGTATAATGTTCGTACTAGAAACATAAGATTCTGAAACTACTCTGCTGAGTGATTAATTGTAATAAATGCTTCAGTAATTTATGAACAGGTCTACATTTAGGTGTAACTAATATCTTTCCACTATGTCTCTCTATGTGTGTTTGATTGAGTACTCTCACATATAGTAATTTTTAATTGCATGATTTATTTACGTCTCCTGAATTATATGATATTGTGATATCTTAGTTGGACCCAGAGCTGGAATTTGATCGTGAGGTTTACCCCCTTGGTCTACTTCCAAATGCTGGTGTTGTAGTTGGCGTTTCCCAAAGAATGTCATTTTCAGCCTGTACAGAATTCCCTTGTTTTGAGCCATCACCTCAAGCTCAAACCATATTGCATTGTCTGCTCCGACATCTCCTTCAGGTATAAATCATCTTCATGCTTTTGAGCTGGCAATTTATTACAACTTCTCTTTTTATGTCAATTATCACTTCTTCTGAAACCAACAGTTAGCACTGTTCTTCAACCAAATGCTTCTCCTGGTTCCGTTTGGTTACTCATTCTATGAATGACATCTTTAATGTGGTCCACTAGAAAAATATAGGCTGCTCTATATTATTGTACGTATATAAAAAAAGGTTAGCAGCACCATCAGCTCATTTGGGAAATATCATCAGTACATCAAGCAAATATTTGTTGAATTTTTTCTCTTCCAAGACTAAGGCCCGTAGGTAATTTGAACTGAGTAATTGTATTAGTAATAATACCCAATATACTGACTTCTTTCACACATTGTAGTCTTGAACAATAGCAACAATTTATGTGAAAGTTCTACTTTGCGAAATGAAATACCCTGATTATTCTATCATCTGAAAGTGATGTCAAATTATTATGAGATTTTCAGAGGGACAAGAGGGAAGAAGCTCTACGCTTAGCACAATTATCAGAGGAGAAGCCACACTTTTCTCATTGTCTTGAATGGCTTCTGTTTACAGTTTTTGATGCTGAAATTTCAAGGTACTTCTATCTTGTAAAATATACTTTCATCTTTATCTCACGATTCTCACCTATCTGTTCTATACATAATTGCATTTCAGTAGCAAAAAAACTCAAGAACCTTATTTTGATTTTCGGGGTCAATTAAGCAAGTCTTGGAGACAATGTTGCATTGATAATTCTCTTTTAGTTTCAATTTCATATTATGGATATGATGATCCTCCCTCGGCCTTTTCTCTCTTGAAGCTTAAATAACCACCCATAATTTAGGTAACAAAATGTCCTGTTCAGCAACTGTATTTGGCCCATTTTATTTGTGAGTACGGAAGAGAGAACTATTTCATGCGAGAAGTACTCGTTAGGTACAATTATACAAACAGGTGCCTGTTCTTTAATCCCAGTGTTAAGTCAAATTTGAACCTATGTATTGGATTAATACGTCACATTTCGGTGTAAACATGCTATTTTGAGATCCCTTGATCCTTCGAGTAGCACATACTCCATAGCCTATTTCTTTTAATAATCATTTTGTGTGTTATCTATGTACATTCTGTTTCAGTGACGATGATGAATGTGAACATATGCATATACATATTGCCGAGTTTCGCTTGTTCTAGGACTGATAATACCTCCTTTTCTCTGAAATGCTTCTGAGACTTCATGTTATTTCGCTTAATGGTTTTAACTATTTTCTACAGCCAAAACTCGAGCAAAAGCCAAGCGAAAAATGTCAATCCTGCTATTTCTCTTTTGGAGAAGACCTGTGATCTGATCAGAAACTTCCCCGAGTACTATGATGTTGTCGTTAGCGTTGCACGGAAAACTGATGGTCGGCATTGGGCAGATCTATTTTCTGCAGCAGGCAGATCAACAGAGTATGTGTCTTGATTATATAACCATGACAGTTGATATGTTTCCATAAAATGTCTCCAAAAGAAGTATGAAATTATATAATCCTTTTCTCCAAAAATCCAAATCACCATTTCTTTCAACTAAGATGTGCCTAGATTGAATGGGTATGTAGGTACCTGCCACTTATTTTTAATCAAGTTGTACGAATAATACTGCGGTAGTTTACAAAATTTGTTTCATGCATTCAATTCCACAATTGATATTGCTCCGGTTATCAAATCAACTGCTAGTTCACTCTCTGTTTATCATCTAGCAATAAGCAATTGATGCATTTGGTCTATATTCAATAACGAAAAATACTAAATAATATCGTAATATATCCTTGGTTCCCATCAACATAGCTTGCATGCAGAGAGAAATTTGAAACTCTCCAACTTTCCTATCAAACATCAATTCAAAGAGAAAAGACATCAAGATGTGGCTGGATTTTGTCATGGTGTTTGAATTTTGTTTATTTTACTTGAAAATAAGGCTTAGTCTTATTTTACCCAAAAGCTTCTACATGCAATCGCTTCCATTTAGAGATTTTTTATTGATTTTAGGCTGTTTGAAGAATGCTTCCAAAGAAGATGGTACCGCACTGCAGCATGCTATATACTTGTAAGTGTCATCTACATTAACTTCAGAAGATTATAGTATCTATCTTCACCACCATACATCATGTATGTTAGTTTGCTCAGTTCCTATGGTCACTCAATAAATCCATCTCATCCATGAGCTTGAAGTTATAATGAGTGGTGAAATCCATCTATTTATATCGATTCCCTAACGTGCATTATCATAATATTCTAGTGCTATTAGTATTTCATATTTTTACAAGATTACTCATAAAAAACATTCTCTTCTCTTTTTCAAAAAGACAATTTCCCATGAAGAATTTTTATTGGAAGAGTTTCTCATAAGGAGTAAAACACTCCCTTAGCTAAATAAGATTCTCCTTCTGGTCTATGTACCTGCAACAGATAGCTGGGATAAATAAACTTCACTTTCTCTGCTTCATTTAGCAGAATTCTTGTACAACCACCTCTGTCTGTTCTTTGGTCATCACTTGTCCAAATCGTGTGACCACTACAAAGATTATTGGCGTTTTAAAGTTGTGTTATGGGATTCAAAGAAAGTCAGATTGATCATTTGATGTATACATACTGAGAAATGAAAGACTAATGCAGGAAACTGTGTTACGAGTATGCAGCTTTTGTATGACACTATTTTTGCTGAATTCCTATTGTCGCAGGTTATTGCTAAGCTTGAAGGTCCTGCTGTGAGTCAGTATTGTGCCTTGCGTTTATTGCAGGTAATTATCCTCTTTCTGTGTGTAAGTTTAGGCTCATGTGTAGTCACAAAGGTGTCAACTTGCTAAAGTTGCCTTCAGAGTTCTTTGTTGGAAGCTTTTGTATGTGATTTTGTTCGTTTATCAAGGCACTCTCCATCAAATTCCACAAGTTATATGATTAAGGAAAGCTGTCAAACTATAGGAACAGGCTTCCTTTTTCTTTTTCAAGGGCTTCATGTGATCCCACTTTGTGGGCGTAACTTACTCCCTAAAAGCTACACGGATCTAAAAGGAAGCATTGATTTGACAGAAATTGCACATAGTTATTATTAATAATTCAACATTACCAGTGAATCTAATGTAATTGTAAGGTCCCTGCTCTAACGACATGTCTACTACATTTCAACTTGCTTTGCAAATCAAACATGGGGGCCACTACGACTTCCTTTTCTATTCTTTGCCAGTAATGAAGTAATTTATTTCTGACATTTGGTTCTGTTATTTAGGCCACACTTGACGAATCTCTGTATGAACTTGCTGGAGAGCTGGTACGAATCTAATCACTTCTTCAAAATTCCTGATGTCATCACAGTGCTGACTTTTTTGGAACCCTTTTGGTCATTAGGTGAGGTTTCTTCTAAGATCAGGAAGGGATTATGAACCGAGCAGTACGGACTCCGATAGACTGTCTCCGAGATTCTTGGGCTATTTTCTTTTTCCTTCCAGTTTTAGGAAGCAATCTGAGGATACAAAAAGGTAATACTAGGTCTAATTTGACTTTGCATTCTGCCCTTTTTATCTGGTTTATTGATGTCTCTAAACTTTTCTTTTCCTTTTCTGAATATGTAACAGCTCCTCATTCAAAGAGCAGAACACACATATTGCTTCTGTTAAAAATATTCTTGAAAGCCATGCCAGTTATCTGATGTCTGGAAAGGAGCTTTCGAAGCTTGTTGCATTTGTCAAGGGCACACAATTTGATCTAGTGGTATGCATCTATTACTTTGATCTTGTTCTGAATTTCATCTTAATCATCCTTAAAGCTTTAGATGCCTGATACACACATTATAGGAGTATCTTCAACGTGAGAGATATGGAAGTGCTAGTCTGGAGAACTTTGCATCTGGGCTTCAACTGATAGGACAGAAGGTATGTATGATCTAGTTATAGTTGTCATTCATCATTCAGAATCTTCAGTTTCTCTTTTTCCCTGCCAATGTTATTATGAAGAAAGTGTTCGTTTTAATTGCCCAAACATAAAACCTCAGCAAGTTCTTGAGATTCAGTTTTTACAGAACACCAGAAATGTTCAACTTTTCCTTGCTGAGATGTCTATATAGTATCACTCCTACTGTTCACGTTTTTTTTTTCCATTCATGTGCAGCTTCAAATGAGTACGTTGCAAAGCCGCTTGGATGCAGAATTCCTCTTGTCGCACATGTGTTCAGTCAAGTTTAAAGAGTGGATAGTGGTCTTAGCCACATTGTTAAGGCGTTCTGAGGTATAGTTGAAATTTCTTCATAAAAACTTATTTTAAGTCTATTTGAAATCGCGTGCACAGTAAAACATTTCATGCATGTGAACCTAGTTTAGCATAAAGTGGTCAATTTCCAGTGTATTTCTTTAAATATTTGTTATCATGTTCCCTGCCGAAGTTACTAGTACTTATCTTGTTAACATGTAGTGTACTTACTTTGCAGGTCCTCTTTGATTTGTTTAGACATGATTTACGATTATGGCAAGCTTACAACATAACAATACAGGTATGGATTTGATTCAATCTACTTGCTCAAAAATTCTCAAAAATGTGTTTGGAGTATTAACTTTATTCTGACCACTATGCATTGTTGTTAAGGCACATGAAGCTTTTGCTGAGTATCAGGATTTGCTTGAAGAGTTGGAGGACAAGCTATCCTCAACTATTAATGCTGCAGAAACATGAACCATAGGGGTGGCACTGTGGCAGTAGGGTTCAGGTAATCCCCATTCCCTTTCCCAACCCTATCTTATCGAGAAAAATCCTGATCCGGCGCTTCGGGATTGAGCCCCCTGGAATATATATTCCCTGAATTTTGTATGAGTATTCGGGTCAGGTGGGGTCTGGTCTGGGAAAGTTTAGTTGATACCCTGGATACCTGACTTATGAAGGGATGTTTGAATTTGGCTAGATATGTTGAATTAATATAATTTTCTTTGTATATATCTTAAAACAATTTAACGAAAATACATTTGTTTGACATCATAATAATGTTATCCTCTCTTCAAACTGTAACACTGTAAGTATCAAAGTAATCTATCAATATGACTTCAGCTTGGGTATATATGGGATGCTTTGAACAATGTGCAAGAGATTCTACTTTTCCAGTTACCTTTATATTGATGATACGGTGTAATATGATCATTTTATACAAATGGAGTAGATCTAAATACATTACCTGTCTATCCCGAGCTAATTCTGACAGGATATCCGATGTCGTCGACTTGTCGGGTACCGTAACTAATGAGTCGTGTATAAACTATAAAATGGATCTGATATTTCGGGTACCTGAGTTTTGAACCCGAATATCTTAATGCCGCTGGTCACCCACTTTATTAAACGTGAAATTCTTGGAAAAGTGGTGTTTCCTGAATATTCGTGACTATATCCTTCCTATCCAAGTGTTTGATGTGCATGTACACTAATGTGATATGAAAATTAAATCTTTTATGAGACTTGCTCGAGTATTCTTCCCCCCTTATTTCTCTACTCATGAATTTGGACAAATAAAAAACGGAAAACTACATTTTTGGATCTTATTGAAACGAAAAACTCATGGTATTATTATTTATTTGATAATGTTTACATTTTTACATCTAAATTACAATTTATGTTCCATGTATGGTAAGATATGAGAAACATATACCAATAACCACAAGATCAAACCATCAAACACAAAATTTGAAATGAAAAAAGAAGCCAAAATTACACAAAATGTGAACCGAAGATGTATATAGCCAAACCAATCACCAGCTGAAGCTGATATTTTCAAAATGCAGATTAGCTGATAAACCAGATGAACATATCTTCGCAACCTCATGCCTCATTTTCTTTGGTCCGCAGACAAGAACTCCAACGCTTGATTCCTTGCGCTCGAACAGAAATCCTACACGGAAACACACAATTTTATGGATGTCAATTATGTAAGATGTAAGACAATCTTTACCAGTGAAACTGGGTAAAACCCCGCTGAAGCAGCAAACTGCTGCTGCAGCTGGTCTAATATATAATCAAATTAAGACACGTACTTTTGAGGTCTGGTCGTTCACCATAATGGACGTTGGTAGATTGCGAAAGTGACTGCTGAGGTAAGCTCTCTAGTTCTCGATCAGCATTGTAGTACCACGAGTTTGGTGAGGCCATGGGAGTTGCCCCCTCCATGTTCTGAATCTGTACCGTCTCTTTTCCATTCTTGCTCTTGTTCCATAGAAAAGCTGTGGTACCCGCAATAACAATGCCGCTGCATAGGAACAATATGTGCAGCACAGATTTTGAAGCTAGAGAGTATATCTTGTTAGTGTTTTTATCAATCGGGTATATGTAGTATCGTGTCAGGAGACCGACGGAGATGAGGTATATCACAAATGATGATGAGATTACAGCAGCGAGCCAGAGCCAATTGCTTTTCCCTAATATAGGAGTGATTGGTGCATCAGATGGATGAGGCTTGAACCACATTGTCCTGATCGTCTTCTTTTCTTGTGTGGATGGTTGTTCTTCTCTTGTTACATAGGCCTCGATTTGTAATTCCAGATTCTCAAACTTAGAAGGTGCACCGGTGATGGGGAGGATCAAGTCTAACATGGTTAGTTCGGTAGTGCTCTTGAATGCGGTTATGAGGAGGACTTTTGGGATCTTGAGTTTCAGAGTCTCGCTCGTATGAATAAGATCTCGAATGATGGAGATGAAAGGTGTGACGCCACTTCCTCCGCTAACCATCACCAGTAAATCATGCCTGCAGAAACAGAATTTCATCAGTCTCTTGTCTTATTTACTAAAGCTGAACGTTGACTGAGCCAATTTAACGCCAAGGGGTACTCATAATGTAAGAAACTAATGGAGCACGGTTTATGTGTAATTTATCCATTACCGAGAGGAGGTTATTGCTTACCTTAAGAAATCAGTTGAAGCAGGGCCGTAAGGGCCTTCGATGGAGACATCAAGGCGATCAATCGATGATGGGGAGCCGATCATTTGGTAGAGTTTCGTAGACCAACTTCCTTCCTTCTTGATAATGACACTGAGCTTATCAGATTCCAAATTACTGCTGGAACTAATTGTAAAAGGATGCCATTGCAGCTTAGAAATGCTTGGTATGTTCACAAACATAATGCCTGTTGGAGTATAGCTTAAACCTGTAAAGAATTGAAAAATCAAATTAATCATTAAATTATTCGATTTGAAATCTCAGCTGATCGTGGCAGCAGTGAAGCCATAATAATTAGGCACTGCACATTTAGTCTACAAACCTGCAGATTTAGAAAAGTTGAGCTCAACAGTTTCACATGGGAGAACCCTGGCAGACATCAGGCGGACTCCTCTTCTGGATTGCAAGAATCGTAAGTATCGGTCGATCATGAAGAGGAAGAAACCGGGAAGCATCAAGGTGGCGTAGCTATAGCCAACGTGCAAGACGAAGAAGAGCATAAACAGAGTGTAGAGATGGTGAGTGTAGAAGAAGAGCTCAAACATTTTTCTCCTAATGCGTGGGAACGTTGTTGCCCAGAGAAATAATCCTGCCAATAAAGATAACTCTCCTGCTACATTGGAAACTCCAGTGTTCTTCCACTCCAACATCTGAAATACAACACAAAATCAACTGACTGTTCCTAAAACATAATACTATTATACGAAAAAATTACATCTCATTTAACACGTCGAACTTATATAGATGTGTGTAATTTAGTCATTTATATGAATTTTTCAATATCCTAACGAAGCCGGTTTCAACCAGGCCACTCTCAAGTATGAATGGTTTTTTGTTGTAGGAGAGATTCCAATCTAAGTATGGATAGAGTCAAAGGCTCAAATGAATATAAGTCCATCTTATTTAAATACCCGAACTTATAAAGGAAAATGAGATTTTGTTTCTATCAGTTATCTAATAAAAGTGTTATCTTCTAAATTGTGAGTGTCAATCTATGTGATAGTTTCTTGGATGTGGAAGTAAAATTATTCATACTTTCATAAAGTTTAGTTCTTCATCTATGGGTCGTGCAGATTCTTTCCGATGTAAAAAGAGTTTTTTTTTTTTAAATACTAGAGGTAACAACGATACATCCTCATATGTTACGAACCTCACATTTTTCTATTAGAAGATGTGTTAGTGTTCACGGGCCTAAAAAACCCTAAAGAAACATGTGAAAGGTTGACAATAAAAAAATGAAATCAAAAGCATACATTAGAATAAATAATTAAAGAAACAGAGGAATAATTCATGACCATGTTACTTTATAGTGGTGAGAGCAAGAGAACCATGTTATGGGCTGCTGTGAAATTATATGGCAGTACCTCAGATATTTGATGCGTAGCAGCCCACAAGACGATGTAACAGAGGCCATGAACCGTGAAAAGAGTCATGACAATATGCCCTAACCATATGTGATACTTGATGCTCGCCTCCGACGTCAGTCCAAACAACGGCAAAATCGACGAGCCACGTGTCACCGGGAAGAACAAGAACGACAACGCTATGTTCCCGACCAGCCCTAGGCGGAGTGCCGCTGAGTCAAGCTTCGCTTCCCACCTGCTCCATTATACTCAATATTTAAGAATCATGGATTATATATACAAAATCTTAATTACATGATATGTTTTTTGCATTCTTTGAAAATGAGATGTTTCAGTATTTTTAAAAAGACTTTTCTGAACGTGTCTAGAATAGAGTTGACAATTTACCAAGTATGGAAGCTTTTCAAGTTTATTAAACACTATCGAAAATCCCATGTTGATTTATCTCGACGAGCTTAAAAAACAGTACTTTTCATTCCATTTCGATGAGATTTAATGCGAACTAGTAGTAAAAGGTGGTAGTAATTGTCTTACACTTTCTCGCCATGTTTAGCAGCAGTTATGGGTGTAATCTTTTTAAAACTCAAGGTCAAATAAGTGGAGTAGCTCCAAACAAGAAGTGCGATGAACATGACAAGAAACGCAAGTTCAATTCTTGACACGACTCCAAGTCCTTTGACAATCAATGGCCTCTTCCATGTTGTCATTCTTCCATTGTTTGCTCCATGTGCTCTGCAACATTATTGTTGGATAAAAATCATTTATCTTTTCTCAAAATATATGTAATCAAATCAATACAAATCGTATAATTGGAGGGGAAAATAATTAATACTTAGTATTTTATTATAATCAAAATATCATGATACGATACTTCAACAGTAACAAAGTTTACTCTAGATTATTGTTAGGGAACGTATGGCCTTTTATCTAGAGATATATTTTAACGTCTCAAGATTCCAAAGAAGTAAAAAGGAGTTGAGAATGCCATACTCTACCTTCTTTTCGAAAAAATTCATCGGTAATAGCTTTAAAGTTAACAGTGGATCGATCTTAATTAGGATGAATAATTTATTTAGAAATTTACCATTACACGTATGAGTGAGAATAAAGTGCGTGAAAAAGAATATAAATTAATGTTTAAGGCTGACATATCATTCGGGAAACAATTTAGAAGTAAACGTGCCATTCCAAGAGTTCAGGGAACAGGGCGTTTAGTATAGTAAAATAAAAGTTCAAAATTTATTAGTGTATATATGTACCCTTTGTTGTGATTATCCGTTGATTTCTTTCCAAGGTGTAGATACACACACCCCAAAACGGCAATAAATAGGATTGGCAATGGGAACGTCAGAAAATTTGCACCTGCATGTCAATCATAAACATGGTTAATTAGATAGGTATGGACTTAGACGGTTACGGTTCAACCCTACTCGTATTCGCATAATAATAAAAATGATTATATAGGTACTTCACGGATACGGTTCATCCCTACCCTACCCGTATTCATTGTGCAATAAAAATGATCAATTTTGAACAAAAGTGATATAGCTAGTGGTACCTTGGTTGGTTCCAAAGTAAGTGGAAATAGTTTTGGCTCGAATTTGGGGCAACCAAGTGAGTTTGTAAACATTAGTGGATGCCATGACCCACATAAACAAGTAGCCGGAAAATACCACCACCACAACCGCCATAATCGCCGCCCTGATCGTGTTGTTGTCTCCGCCATGAGACGCGGGTGATGATGTTGCCGGTCTCTTTGGTTCCATCATACTGTTTTTTCTAATGAAATAGTATTAGTTTTTATGTCTCGGAGAGAATACAAGTAAAGTTCGATGTTTTTGGATGAATGGAATGTTCTGAGAATATGAGGTTTATATAGTGGGAATGAATGATGTGATGGATGCAAAATTGTGCCATATTTTTGCAAGTTGACTAGCCCATTAATTATGTCCTGCAAGAAGCACGACACCCACTGATGATGATGATCATATATACACAAGTCAATTTGATTACACCCATAATATTTAACTTCATTTCCACTCGATCGATATGGTGCAGTGACTTCAATAAAGTTTAAATGTGACTGATCTAGTGTGTTTAAAAAGAAATGTGCTTGTCAATTTGCCTAAATTGGACGGTGAAGTTGAGATAGACACTCCACAATTACTAGTAATAAGCTGTAAAACTGGGTTTGTTGCCGGATGGGATAGAGTCAGAATTTGGGAAAATCGGGAACCAACTTTAGATCGGATATTGATCAAGAACTCCATGTATTAGTAATTCCATCAGAATGCCACCCACACCACCACCATGATTTTGAGCATGTAAATTAGACGGATCAATTAGGTTTTAGATACTTTTGTTTTGAGTATAAATGAATTTATTTTACGATTAGAAAAAGAAAACAATTCAATTGGATATAATTTAGTGAAGGAAAATAGGAAATCTAAACACTCACTTTATTAAAATCACCAATACAGTACTACAAATTGATCAAAGGAATGGACAAAAAAGAAAATTAGGTACTGGCGTCATTTTACTACTTGTTCGGGATTAATTTTTTGCCCAAACCAGACTCTCACCGTGTCTCATAACCCTTTTGAGTGTATAATTTGAGGTATCCAATTCTGAGATACTCGACCCTATTATAATTTCATAGCATAGTAGGATATCTGAAACCCTATTCCGACCCTTGCTTTGCATTTCCTTCTAGCGATAAACAATTCTATTAAAGATTGAACAAAGTTACAAGTAGCATAGGAAACGCCAAATGAAAATATGCAGCTAAAACCAACTCTAAATCGATGCAAGTACAATAAAAACAATCCCACGCCTACGCCAACCACTCTACTACACTTCCGACTATTACATTAATTCCAAAAGAGTTGAACGCGACCTGTATCGCCCAAAAGTTTCAATAGAGTTTAAAAGAGTTGAGACGCTATACATACTATCAAGGTGCACTTTTTCAGAATTAATTCATAAGAACTACAGAGTTAACCCTGCTTGTTCTGGAACAATCTTAGGCAGACTTAAATTTAAAGTCTTCCAGTGCACGTGCTAGTGATGATAAAGAGCCGTGCTAGTGATGATAAAGAGCGCGATGAAGCAATCATATCATCCATAAAGCAGACCAAGAGTAACCACTTCGGCCCAAACGTTGAGTCTCGATGATGAGTGGTTGGATCGTTATACATCCAAAACCATTGGGACCTGAATATATAAATTTAAAAGTATAGTAACTTGGTAAGAAATTAAAGATACATCTCCAACCATCACTACACTAAATTTAACCTTTATCACAACGGTCCGAAGTATAAACTAATGTCATCATCCAAAAAGAAACAAATCAAGATTACCCAATACCCATTACTTGGCGATTGCTATAGCAAGATGTTTGGAGTATGAATTGTGTGCACCCAAACCCAACGCACCACATGTGAAGAGCATTAAATCATAAAGGTTCCCTATTTTTAGAAAAATTGCAATTCTCGTTAACTATTCAAATCCTTTTAACACACTCCTAACACGTACCCCACGATTTTAAGTTGTTACTTTAATTTGTTTTGATGAGCAAATTGCAAGAACTTACTGAAGTACATTCAAAATGAATAAAGGAACATTGAGATATGGTGTTCGTTATGAGTTAGGTCAATTACAGTTGAAACACTATCAAAGGACTCAAAACATTTTAACTGATCAATATATAGTCCATTTAAATGCTATGCCTAACTGCTGGTACACATCTAACAACACTACAATTAATACATTAGTAATACGTGTATAAATAGACAATTGTATAAAGCTGTATATGCGATGCTGATTCTCTCTAGCCTCATCGATACATTCTCTAGTAAAATTCCGTATAGCTCTTGTTACTTCTATGCCAAAATGATGTTTAATTTGTCCCAGGTATATATTAAATGATCTAGATTCATTACCTATAAACAGCCAAAAAAAAACAAACACAATTCGCATGTATTTAGAATGTTTAAGGACGTCATGACTCATGATTATGACTCGAATACATACATATGGTGATAGATAGTATATACATTTGCGTTGACAAGCATTAGTTAATGATTAAGTAATTCGTGTGGAGGAAGATCTTGGCCACATACAATTTGCTGCGAGCATGATCCATGCAACAACAAACACATCGTATTCACTCCCTTTTGGCCGTCATACATCTTTCGATGTCTGATCGAGTAACTTAATCACTTGAAAAATCAGTTTTACGTATAATTGTTTTACTTTCACAAACTACTTACCATTTGATATATATATTTTTAGATAAATTATACAAAAACCGTCTATCAGTAGACTTACTTAGTAAATAACTATATTGACATGTTAAGTTTAATAACTATATTGACATGTTAAGTTGTGTGAAATTAAGATGACTACATGCGATCGACATGTTGCTCCCACGTGTTTGGCGTTCGATTTTTTCTACCTCTATCCTCTCTTTATTAGTATAGTATTTTTTTTCTTTTATCACTGTTTACTTAGCTCCACGTACGCAGACATGCTTCCATTTCAACGACTAGTGACTAGTGAGTAGTATCTAATTTCAAAATAAACCTGTCCATTGTCTAACTAGTCGCTTATAAAATAAAATTGGTCAGATATAATATAAGCCTGTTAATGTTATTTATCAACATACAAATGATAAAGTAGCTCGTACCTAATTATTAACCTCATTTTTTAAATTTGTAGTAGCAGACTTTCAAATCGGACGTCTTTTTTTTCTTTCATTCACGTCGAAAAAGTAGTTACTATAGTAAATTCTCCTTATTTTAGTCAAATACAGTAAGTAGGTGAAATCAACTTATGAAATGGAGGATTAAGTGATGACAAAAACACACTATACATAGGTTACAAGTATATCTACCCAGGGAGAGAGAATTCTAGGTGGAGTATCTATATAATCCTACAGCCCAAAGTGTAAAGTAATAATTTTTGAGATCATCAACAAACTTTTGAGTTAGAATTAATTTAAATCTGTAACAGTAATAGGTTCCATTAAATTATATAATAAAAAACTTTACACATCAAACAATTTAATTTAAGTTTTCATTCATCACAGTTTGAGAACAATTTATAATCGAAATTAAATTTTGTTGATTTCAAAACGTTAAAACTGAACAACTTTTTTGGGACGGAGTAAATATGTGATATTCCTGGGTTGAATGGCACCAAATGGATAAGGATGGGAGTACGAACCGCTTTGAGCACAAAAATATGTGATAAAGATCCAAAAGTATGTTAATTGAGCGCACTATGTATTGATATGGCGAATCTAATATCTATTGAACTTGATCGATTGTTCAAGGCATGGGATAAAAAAGCAACCTCTATATGCATGCTTTGCGGTCTATATTCATTTGTATAAATATTCCAAGCCCAATTTGTACATCTCTAAACTTAAAATCATCATGTAATGCTCCAAATCAATTCCAACTTTCCCTTTTGGAGCACGTGCCAACCCTAACCACAGTGGGATACAATCACTGTAGAAACACACACGCGTCGATTGTAACACTTGTTAATTGGACCGTGTCGAACATGGGTACGGGCTATG